>VFSX01000195.1:175000-310000 GCA_016618255.1 Chlamydomonas sp. UWO 241 | reverse complement strand
CGGTGTTTGCACAGTCAGTAGCGGTGGATGCACAGTCAGCGGCGGTGGTTGCACAGTCAACAGCGGTGGTTGTGGTGGTTGCACAGTCAGCGGCGGTGTTTGCACAGTCAGCGGCGGTGGTTGTGGTGGTTGTGGCGGTTGCACAGTCAGCGGCGGTGGTTGCACAGTCAGCGGCGGTGGTTGTGGTGGTTGTGGCGGTTGCAAAGTCAGCGGCGGCGGTTGCACAGTCAGCAGTGATGGTTGCGCAGTCACCAGTGATGGTTGCACAGTCAGCGGCGGTGGTTGTACCGACAGCAGCGGTGGTTGCACAGTCAGCAGTGATGGTTGCACAGTCAGCAGCGGTGGTTGTGGCGGTTGTGGTGGTTGCACAGTCAGCAGCAGGCGGTGGGTGTGGTGGTTGCACAGTCAGCGGCGGGCGGCAAGAAGGGGGGCGAGGGTCGGATTGAGGGAGATTCTATAATGGCCTTATTTGCTTGGGCTCCAAATCGCCCGCCCCCCCCCCCCCATGAACACTGACCTGCAGCGCCTCCACGCACGCCTTCTGCCGCGGGATGAGCGTCTTTGCTCCCGGGAAGTTCCAGTACTGGATCGGCGCGGTGGAGCGGTGCTCGGCCTCGCGCAGCACAGTGTAGACGGCCTGTGTGTGGTGTGTGAGTGTGTGTGAATGTGTGTGTGTGTGTGTGTGTCTGTTGGAGCGGTGCTCGGTCTCGCGCAGCACAGTGCAGACAGCCTGGATCAGGGTAAAGGGTTACAAGGGTCCAGAAAATGGTTAGGAGGCGTGTGCATGCTGGTCGCGCTCTCCAGACAAAGAGGGAGAGAGGGAGAGAGGGAGAGAGGGGGAGAGGGGGAGAGGGGGGGAGGGAGGAGAGGGGAGAGGGGAGGGGGAGAGGGGAAGAGGGGGAGAGGGGGAGAGGGAGAGAGAGAGAAAGGAGAGAGGGAGAGAGGGAGAGAGAGGGAGTCGGGGAGAGAGGGAGAGGGAGGGAGAGAAAAATAAGACAGAGTCAAACAGAAAGCAGGAGAGAGATGTTGGCGCGGATCCTGTCCTCCTTGTGTGTGTGTGAGAGTGTGTGCGCCATGCGGATTGCGTTTGCCACAGCCCCCAACCACCCCCAACCACCCACCCAGAAGACTGGGTCGTCGTTCGCGAGCGAGCTGAAGACATAGTAGCATGCGACAAACACAACTGCAACATCGATCTTGAGTTGCAGACACCACACACGTGTGGGGTCACCCAATCACCCAACTAACAACCTCCAACCAACCACAACCACCCACAACCGCCCACCATGATGACAGGGTCGTCGTTCGCGAGCGAGTTGAACTCGTAGTTGAAGACGGCCTTGCCGATGATGTCGAGCGAGAGCCGCGAAAAGAAGTTCTCCATCTCGACGGGTGTACCGGATGCGACGGCCTGCATTTTGTGTGTGTGTGTGTGTGTGTGTCAGGATTTTCCTTTGGGGCTGTCAGGCTGTCGCTTTTCCTGTAGAGGGCCTCACGAGTTCTCTGGCTTTTCCCGAGTTTCGGCATTTTTTCCTCAGCTTCTCTTAACCCTCCTTTCACTCCCCATCGACAAACCGCCCTTAGGGCGGTCTCCTCATCGGAATCCGATCGGCAAGGAGAACCCTAGTGTGTGTGTGTGTGTGTGTCAGTGTCGACCGGCTATTGCACCCCCCACCGCCACCGCACACACACGCACACACCCAGCCACCTAATACGAACCAAGTGCGACGGGTCAAAAGGCGTGAAGCAAACTGAAACATCGACCACGCGCGAGCGATGTGCACCAGTTCGCAGCGCAATCACAAACCTGCCGACCACACACACAGGCACACACACAGACACACACAAACGCGCGCACACACACACACACACACAAGCCTGCACACACACACACACACAAGCATACACATTCACACACACGTGCGCACACACACACACCGGGGTGTACCTGGGGGCATGGCACTCATCGGTTATCTCGAAGAGAGCCTGCCAGACTCATTGGCTTGCCATTTGTTTTAGCGGTAGGTAGATAGGTAGGTACACCCCTGACACACTCGTGCACACACAAACAAACACACACACACACACACACACGCACACACACCTTGTCGAGCGTTGTGCACCCGTTTGCCGCGCAATCGCCAAACATGCCAACCATCGATGAGACATACCTGCAGCCATGTGTGTGTGTGTGTGTGTGTGTAAGTGTGTGTGTGCGTATGCGCGCGCGTGCGTGTGTATATGTGTGTGCATGAGTGCAAGCATGCACGCATGCACGCACGCATGTGTGTGTGTGTGTTGTGTGTGTGAGTGTGTGTGCGCACTCGCCACACATGCCGCTCATCGACCATCAACACTTACGTGCGGTGGAGAGTGTGTGTACATGTGTGTGTGTGTGTCTGTCTGCGCGCGAGAATTCGCCACACATGCCGATCATTGACGAAAAATGCTTCCGGTGGAGCGTGTGCGCACGTGTGTGTGTGTGTGCATGTGTGTGTGTGAGTGTGTGCGCGTGTGCATGCACACGTGTGCACACTCATCACACATGCCGACCATCGACAGTATACACACTTGCGGTGGAGCGCCGGCACGATCGTCCGCCGCCGCGCCTTCCACACTGCTCCGTCTGCTGGGATGAGGCCCTGCGTGTGTGTGTGTGTGTGTGTGTTTGTGCGCTGTGTGTGTGTGTGTGTGTGTGTGTGTGCGTTCCATGCCTTCCACACTGCTCCGTCTGCTGGGATGAGGCCCTGTGTTAGTGGAGGGGGGGGGGGCTATCGCACGCAAACAGGTTGGAGTGTGTGCGCGTGCGTGTGCGTTCGTGTAATGACTTGCACTGCGTGTGGGATTGTGTAAGTGTGGGTGTGTGGTAGCGTGTGCGTCCATTTGATTTGGAATTCCCTCCTTCCACGGGTCCCTTGGGTTGTTGCAGGAGGATGGCTGCCACACACCTGCCCCATGACGATCTCGAGGGTTCCCAAACTTGCCCACACTTGCCCACACATGACCCATGACGGACTCGAGGATCTCGCTGAGGATGCACACACTTGCCCACACTTGCCCACACCTGCCCCATGACGAACTCTAGGATCTCGCTGAGGATGCCCTTTGAGTACTTGTCGGCGTTGGTCATGAGGATCTGCGTGCGTACGTACGTGTGTGTGTGTGCGTGTGTGTGTGTGTGTGTGTGTGCACGCGTGGTAGCATTGGTCATGAGGATCTGTGTGTGTGTGTGTGTGCATTTGTGTGTGTGTGTGCATGTGTGTGCGCATGTGTGTATGTATGTATGTATGTATGTGTGTGTGTGTGTGTTTGTGTTTGTGTGTGCGTATGTGTGTGCGTGTGCGTGTGTGTGTGTGTGTGTGTGTGTGTGTGTGCATGTGCATGCACGTGTGTGTGCGTGTGTGTGCGTGTGTGTGTGCATATGTGTACGCATACGTGTGCGTGTGTGTGTGCATGCGTGCCGTCCCACACTTCCACACCTGCTTTGCGTACTTGTTGTCCGAGATGATGACAAAGTTCTTGGGGCCAAACGAAAGCTTGAAGATCTTGCCGTACACCTGTTGAGTGGGGTGGGGTGGGTCGTGTGTGTGTGTGTGTGTGTATGCGTGTGTGTGCGTGTGTGTCCGAGATGATGTCAAAGTTCTTGGGGCCAAACGAAAGCTTGAAGATCTTGCCGTATACCTGTTGAGTGGGGTGGGGTGTCGTGTGTGTGCGTGTGTGTGCGTGTGTGTCCGAGATGATGACAAAGTTCTTGGGGCCAAACGAAAGCTTGAAGATCTTGCCGTACACCGATTGAGTGGGGTGGGGTGTGTGTCGTGTGTGTGTGTGCATGTGTGTGTGTGTGTGTGTGTGCATGTGTGTGTCGTGTGTCTGTGTGTCGTGTGTGTGTGTCATGTGTGTGTGCGTGCATGTGTGCGTGTGTGTGTGTGTGTGTAGTACTCATGTACGAGCGTGTGCGTGAATTAGTACTAGTGTGTTGCTGCTAGTAGGTGAGGGATTGCCGGTGTAGGTGGCTCCCGTTCACGTCACGTTATGGATGGATGGATGTGTGAGGGACCCCTCCGCTTGGGTCTAGTCTAGCTGGCGGGAGCGGTAGTCTAGTCGGTCGGCGTTGCCGTGCAGCCAGCTCCCGCTCATGTCGTGTGGTTATGGATTGATGGATGTGTGAGGGACCCCTGTTTGGGTCGAGTCCCCTGTATGGGTCCAGTCCCCTGTTTGGGACGAGTCCCCTGTTTGGGTCGTGTCCCCTGTTTGGGTCCCCTGTTTGGGTCTAGTCCCTTTTGTGGGTCTAGTCCCCTTTTTGGGTCTACAGTTACAGTTACATCGGCTTTCCAGCAAAGACTAGTCCTAGTACCACCGCCTAGACCCAAGTCCAGTTCTGGCCCTAACAATTACTTGTGAGGGGCGGTAGCCACCAGCCGGCTGCCTGCCAACGTGTAGTCCCAGAGCAAAAAGGAGAGCTATTGTGCGACGCCTCCAAAATAATAGTCCCCAGTTTGGGTCTAGTCCCCTGTTTGGGTCCCCTGTTTGCGTCCCCTGTTTGGGTCCCCGTTTGGGGTAAGTCCCCTGTTTGGGTCCCCTGTTTGGGTCCCCTGTTTGGGTCTAGTCCACTGTTTGGGTCCCCTTTTGGGGTCTGGTCCCCTGTTTGGGTCTAGACCTGTGTTTGGGTCTAGTCTAGCTGCCCCCCCCCCCCCCACACACACACTTACAACCAGTACTTTGCCGACACGTGCAACGCGTAATGTACAACATCCAGACCCGCCCACACCTTGAAGAGCGAGAACAGAATCTTGAACACCGGCTTGTCCACGATCTCGCGGATGTCGCCCATCGCGGTGGGGATCTTCTTCTGCGCGTCGCCCACCCACGCGCGCCCGAGCCGCGCGAGCTGGTAGGCGATGCCGCGGCCTGCCGGACGCAGACAGAGTAGTGTGTGTGTGTGTGTGTGTGTGTACGTGCGTGTGCATGTGTGTGTGTGTGTGTGTGTGTGTGTGCAAGTGCATGTTATGTGTGTGTGTGTGCACATGCATGTTCTGCGTGCGCGTGTGTTTGTGTGTGTGTGTGTGTGTGTGTGTGTGCCAGCAGGGGTGCTTGGGGGCGGTGAGGGAGCTCGGGCGACGGGCAGGGTAGGGCGAGGTAGGGCCGGGTAGGGCAGCCGAGGGCAGGCAGCCGAGGGCACGGCCTGCAGGCGGCTTGGGAGGGGGGACAACAACTGCTTGCAGTTGCACAGCATACTACTGGCAGGCAGCCGGTGTGTGTGTGTGGCACGGGGGGGGGGAGGGGGGGGGAGGGGAGGATGCAAAAGGCCTGCGGCTGGTGTGCTGCCGCCCTGGCGCTGTGAGCCACAGACTGTCCTGGCATGCGCCGACCTCACGCAAATATACGCTCCTGTCGCCACTTAGCTCCCGAGCATGCGTACTGCATGCGCGTCCTATGGGGCTGCGATCGCCGTGCAGGGCAGGCGTTCACGACTGATAGTGCATGCCTAACCCATGTCGTTTGCATGGCGACCTCACCCAGGGGCGACTCTGCCAGCGCCTTCCGCACAGGCCTCAGGAGCTGCTCCTTGGTCGACCCGCCTACATCGCCATACGTCCCCGCCTGGATGCGTGCTTCAAGGCTGTTTGGGGCGTACTCCTCCTCGTCCCACGAGTGGGTAATTGGGAGCGTCTTTCGGGATGCTGGCGAGCTGCCGCGGCTCGTAGACGCCCCGCCCTCTGACGAATCGGGGTCGCTCACCACGCACGCCACCGTCCGCTGCTGCTTCAGGGTTGGGAGGGGCAGGACATGGCGCGTGGTTTTGCAACTGACGCTCTGATGTGGCGATGCGATGCCACATCGCCTGCTGCTGCTCGTGCCGGCGGCACGCATCCTTCCCACGGTGTTGTATCGGGAGATCTCAGAGCGCGACAGAAGGAGGCTGCAAGGCGGAGCGTGTGAGCGTGAAAATCAGGGCTGGGTGTGGGCCCCACCCTAATCTAAACTGCTCGCCCTAGGAGCCTCACTAGTTCCCCGCAGGCATAACAGGGGCCATGGCGAGGTTTAAGGCGGCCAGCGTGATGGCTCTCGTCCCTGCCGGGCCACTGGGCACCGCCCTGAAGCTCGCGGCTGCTGCGGTGGCGGCGATTTGGTGGACCAGCGCACCTGGGGCGGATGAGGAGAGGTGAGGGACGCAATTGAGGGGTCTGGAGGGGACGGCGTCGTTCGTGCGACTCCATGCGACCCCATGCGGCGCTCGTCACCATGAGCAGTGCACTTGTGAGCCACAACACGGCCTCCTTGCCACCACTGAACGACGTGAACACCACCACCCTGAACTGCAGCGACTTCAAGGCCAAGATGGAGAAGCGCCGCGGGTACCAGCGGCACTATGCGTTCAAGGGGCGAGGGCGGAAGGAGTACTTCAGGCAGAGCGTGAAGGACGACCGGGCTGAGCTGGTACCCTCGCGCGCAGCCTGCGAAGCATCATAAGACATGCACTTGCATGCGGGGATGGTGACCAGATGGTCATGCCCCCATGCTGCAGCCCATGCACAGCTGCGGCCCATGCACAGCTGCGGCGCATGGGCATGGGATGGCAACCACAGCAGCCCATGCGCACACGCACACAGTGTGCAGCTGACGCCACATGGACAGCCGTGGCGTAACCTATGTGGCGTGTGGGTGCTCCTGGCTGAGCAGCCAGCCCCCCAGGAGCAGCTCTCGCATGCGCCGCCCATGGGATCGGAGGCACGTCGCTGGCTCTGATGCCAGACGGCCGCCCCCACAGGTCGGAGGAGGAGCCCCGCTGCTACTGCTGCTGCTGCTGCTGCTGCCGTGCCGGCACACGCTGCATGTGCGGCTGCGGCCACGCTCCATGGTTATATCGGACCGGCAGGCAGTGGGTATGATCGACGGCCGGCCCACACGGATTTCTTCTTATGACTACAAGGTGGCCCCGCGCTGATGCTGCGCTGACGATGGTGCCAACGGGGGCGTGCGGGCACGGCCCTGCTGATGTCCTGTGCACGGACGCGCGCTTCAGCAGCACTGAGCCTCCGGATGGAGTTGGGTGCACATCTGCTCCACACGGACACAGCTGTGTGGGCCAAGCGATTCAGCGCTTTGGCACACACCGGCTGAAATAGATGTAATATAGACAAGCTGGCGGAGGGCCTGGATCTCCCTCTTTAAAAACGGTTGCTGTAAGTGGCAATCCAGGACTTGGTGGTACCAGCAGCACTACCAAGAGGCGGGGGCGGAAGGAGTGCTTGGCAGAGCAGAGCTGGTGTCTAGCTGTGGAGCCTGTGTGTGTGTGTGTGGTTCTTTGTATGCAGCGCCACAGGCACGTGAGTGCTTGCAGGCACAGTGAGCAGGCTCGCTGCTTGAGCGGATGGGGCCAGCGCAGATGGCCCGGCGCCGTGATCGCATCGCATGCCGTGGGATGCTCCGCGACTCAGCATCTAGCCCCTGCAGAAGCCCACGCACGCGCCCAGGGTGTATGGGAGTTTTAGGCGCTTTTTGTCCGGCTGTACTGCAGCAGAATGAACACCGCGAGACCTACACCTGCTCTAGCCCTACAACCAAAAGAACCAGACCACATCCCACAGGGATGCGAACGCGCACGCACGCACACACACACACACACACACACTCCACCCAACTGCCACAGCCTCACCCCAACCCACCTCCCCGCCCACTGCGGCCTTTTCACCTCCACACCCCACCGCCGCCCTTGTGCACATCATCGCGACATCGCGACATCGCGCATAGCCCCCGGGCCATGCGCCGGCTGCGGCGCGGGCACGGCTGCGGCGCTGCCCTACCACATTCACAATCGGATCAGGCGGCGCCTCAGGCGCTCCGACCGCCTGAGGCGCACCCACGACCGCCTGAGGCGCCGCCGTCGGCATCCCTACCGCCCCAGGCGCCACACCGACCGCCTCAGCCGCCCACCACCGCATGCGGCGCACCCCGGACCGTCTCAGACGTTATGGCCGCATTCACTTGCACGGATCAGACGTTGGGATCTTAGTAGGGCTGGCACAGCCGCAGCGCACGCACTGTGGTGGCGCCCACGGCGCGCGCGGGCGTCTAGTCGCCCGCCGGCGTGCCCGGACGAGCCGCGCTGTGCGCGTCCCCGCGGGCAGAGCACACGTCTACTGCAGCTGCTGGTTCTGCGGCGGCGGGTGAGGTGTGTGTGTCGCCGCGCGGTGCCGCACCGTCGTCGGCGCCCCCCACTGTGGTCGGCCGCCCGTGTTAACAGCCGCCGGGTGCATCTGCCTCTGCGCAGGGAGTGTGTGGCAGGCGGTGCGGGTCAGCAAGTAGGAAGAGTATGTCTTGGGTCAGGGGGCTGTTTGGGGGTTGTGCAGTGTTCAGGGTTGTTCAGGGCATGGGGATTCGTCAGCAGAGGCGAGTCGCCGCGGCGTGCAAGGATCAGTGGTTTTTGTTTTCAGTTTGTCTAGTTGTTTTGGGGGGCCGGCCGGCGCGCAGACCAACGTACTGTTGACCGCCTCGACCGCTGACTTAGCGTTGACCAGTGCGGAGGTGCCTCCAAAGCCCCACATTGCGCCACACACTTGCGTAATGGCCTCGACCCATGGCCCCCAAATTGGACCCTGGACTTGATTGCCTTGGGACCAAATGGCCCCAAATGGCCCCAAAAGGTGAAGACTGAATCACTGGAAAGGATGGATGCGTTCCGCCCCGACACGCACACACGCAGGTCTAATATGCCAGCATAGAGGCGTCTGATGGACTGCAAAATGTACCACGAGCACACGCGCACAAACTCGCACCTGCGTCGCCGGCCCTGCGGCCTGGTCGAACGACAGGCGCCCCGACAGGCGACGCGACGAATCGGTGACGACGTGTGCGTTTGCGCGCCCGGGCGCGGACCCACCAGTCGGGGACTCGCAGTGGACGGAGTGGCGGCGGTTTGCAGGTGTCCCGAGCCGGCTGCCGCTCGCGGGGCGCGGCCCCTGCTGCGCCCCTCCGCCGGAGAGCGCCTGCCCAGGGCTCGCGGGCGAGACGACCTTGCCGTTGCCGCCGCCGCCATTGCCGCCGCAGCTGCTGCTGCCGAAGCTGTTGACGCTGCTGCCGCCGGAGGTGCGGCGCGCGCCACCGCTGGCCTGTGCCGTCAGCGAGGAGGAGCGCAGCAGCGCGTGCCACGTGTCCCACGACATTGTGGGCGACCCGGCCCCGGGTTGCGACCCACGCCGGGGTGCCTGGGCTGCCTTGAGGCCATGGATGTGAGCTGTGGGCGAAGCAGCGCTGGCTGGGGGCGACGTGGCGGCAGAAAGCGGCGACATGGGGTACGGCCTGGGGGCGTGTGCGTCGGGTTGCCGCGCGGCAGTGGCGGCAGCGGCGGTGAGGTTGTCTGCCGCGTTGCCATTGGGTGCGCGGCGGGGCGAGCCGGGCGGGGTGCATGGCAGCATCAGCAGCGGGGCGAGCGGGGCGCTGAGTGCGTGCTCAGGCGCAGCGTCCGTCTGCACTCCCTGGTCAGCCGCCTGCAGCACCCCCTTCCTCGCTGCCTGCAGGCCACCGTCACCGTGCTCTGGCACATCCGCCTGCACCGCTTCGTCAGCCGCACGAATGACCGCCTGTAGCATATCCTTGGTAGTCGCCTGCTGGGGGGTGAGCAGGTTGCCGTGCTCTGACGCACCCGCCTGCAGCACCGCCTGGTCCACACCTGTGGCCGCCTGGCCCATACCTGTGGCCGCCTGGTCCACACTTGTGGTCGCCGGGTCCACACCTGTGGCCGCCTGGTCCACACTTGTGGCCGCCGGGTCCACACCTGCGGCCGCCTGGTCCACACCTGTGGCCGCCTGCACCACCTGGTCCACCTGCAGCACCTTGTGGCTTGCCGCTTGCAGCTGCGGGGCAGGCAGGTGGGCGCTGTGCGCTGGCGCCGCGTCGGCCTGCACCGAGCGCTCATGGACAGGCGCCCCCGGCCCGCACTGCCTTGCATGGACAGACGCCCTCGGTCGCAGCGGCGTCGGGGCGGGCAGCGGCAGCGGCTGCGCTTCCGCGGTGCACACAACCTGGCGTGCCCCCTTGCTCGCCTGGGCATCCTGCACCCCCTGCTCCCGCTATCGCTGCTCCCCATCACTGCCGCCATCGCTGCGCTCGCCGGCTTCGTCGCTGTACGCGGGGTTTGCGTCCATCAGAGTGCCGAGCTGCTCGCTGGGGCACGGCGAGTGGCAGCCCGCGTAAGCGCGGTTGCACGTGGTGGCAGCGTGGGCGCGCGGCGAGACACTCACGCCAGCGTTGGCGCCCAGTTGCACGGGAGCACCAATGGCCGTGTGCCCAGAGGAGGCATCGTCGCTGGTGGAAGCAGCTCGTGCAGCGCACCGCCGCCTGTACGCGTCGTCGACCACCTCTGCCCACGCGGCCGCCAGCGCGTCTGCCGCATCTGGGTGCCACCGCCGCAGCACGCCCAGCACCTCGGCCGCCAGCCGCGCGTGCCATGGTAGCAAGCGCACGGGCGCGCCGTCCTCAAAGCACGTGTTGCCGTACCCCTTGAACACCACATCATCACCGGGGGGCCCATGCGCTTGCTGCTGCTGCTGCTTGTCGCACGCTGCACGCTGCACGCTCCACCACCTGTGTACGTGTGTTCCGCGTGCGTGCGTGTCAGTTCTGTGTGCGTGTGCGTGTGCGTGTGCGTGTGCGTGTGCGTGTGCCAACAACCTAAACGGCAGTTGCCTGTTGCTGAGTGCACAACCTCTTTTCGATTTGGCCATCGAATCGGACCCCCTCCTCACCTCAAGGGTCCAGCAGGAGGCCTTGGCGCACGATGTCAGCATGCGCAGGCCCGTGCCGCCACACAGAGCCGCGGTACGCGTGGTGGCACTGGACACATGTGCGTAACTTGTGTCGAACACGACGCGCGTGATGGCACCGCCCAGGCAGAACGGCAGCACAACAGCGGTCACTCCATACGACAGAAGTCGCTCCAGCCCTCTGCCGAGGAATGATGGCGGTGGCATTGGCGTGAGGCCATTGCCCCCCATGTTGTTGCTTGCCTGGCGCGATGCGCCAGGTGCGATGCCCGAGGCTGGCATCAGGTGCGTGTGCGTGTAATATCCATTGAATTATGACCGTTGCTGCATGTCGAATCGCAGCAAGTTCGGCAGGTGTGTGGATGTGCATTTTTGATCGAATGTGAGATGGGATGACTGCATTTAGCCATCCCGATCGCACAACCGTTGCGAATTTGAACCTGCGGACCCCCCCTCCCCCCCTCTCCCTGCACGATGCCTCAAAAGCAGCTCATGAAGGCTGGGAAGAAAATAGTGAAGAGGGCTCAGCCCGCAAACAAGCACGGAAAGGGTGGAAAGGGAACGCGCCAGGTCAAGGGTGAGGGAGGGAGGCCGGCGCGTGGCGCACCCTTGTACGTGTGTCTAATTTTCCGCCGCCAGCGCCCACCACGACGTTTTTTGCACCCCGCGTGGTGCAGGCAAATTCGACAAGCCCCCTAAGGGAGGAATCGAGAAGGAGCGGTACCTGGAGAACAAGGTAGGGTCAGCCGGGGGCAACTGCGCTTACCGCTCACCATGCGCCATGCAACCCATGCATGATGGGCGGTCATCATGCACCACTTAGTGACTGATGCAGATGCTGGGTTTAGCAGCATCAGCAGAGCTTTTCACTGTGCCGCCCACTCAGCTGGCACATCGTGGGTGAAGGTGTACAGCGGGTCGCGACGCCAAGCAGCACGTTGCAGCGGCGTTGTGACACGCACACGCGCGCGTTAACACACCCCCACGCACACCCACAACCACCCAACACACGCTCACGCGCACGCACACACACGAACGTGCAGACGCTGACCAAGGTCATCAACGCTCAGAACGAGAACTCGTTTGCGTCGATTGCGCAGAACAAGGGCGGGAAGCTGAAGACGGTGCGTATGCGGTGCTCCAATAGAAGCTGCTTGGCACAGGGCTTGGCAGCTTCTTTTGCAAACCAAAAGACTTGGTCTTTTAGTTTCCCCAGGGGTAATGGCTACGATCACAGAGAAGCGCGGGGCTGCACGTGTGCAGTTTGGGAGGGGAGGGGAGGGGAGCGGAGGGGAGGGGCTTGGAGAAGAGTTCGGCTGAGGGGGAGACAGGAGGAGGGGAAGGAGGGGGAGACGGGAGGAAGAGAAGGAGGGGGGGGGACAGGGCTCGGAGGGGGGGGGGGGGGCTGGGAGGGGGAGGGAGGGCTCGGCGGGGGTGAGGGAGGGAGGGATGGGGTGAGGGAAGGGGGCAGGGCTCGGAGGAGGGGAGGTGCCGGGGGGGGGGCGGGGGAGGGGGGGCACTGTTCCCGGGCGGGCTCCGGTCTCCGCACCCAGCCCTCGTCCCCGCAGATGCACTCCCTGGCCTGTTCCCACCCTGCCCAAACACTTCCACCCTCTACCACAGCCGACCCACTAGCCCTACCACAGCCCCATCATCTGATCCGCGCAAGTGAACGCGGTCAAAACATCGAGGCGGTCGGGGGTGCGCCTCAGGGGGTGGTGGGCGCCTGAGGCGGTCGGGGTGGCACCTGAGGCGGTCAAGATGACGTCCAAGGTGGCGCCTGAGGCGATCAGGGGTGCGCCTCAGGCGACGCCTGAGGCGGTCGGCGCGCCTGAGGCCACCTGATCCGCGCAAGTAAATGTGCCGCCTGAGACGCCGCCTCAGGCGTTGGGAATGTGGTAGGTTAGGCCCCCCCCCCACCACCAGTAGCCAGCCACCCGATGGTAATATCCGGGCGCTACACGCCCAGCAACGTCGAATACGATGCCTGTTGGGTTCGTCACACACGACTGTATAATCCGACAGGAGCAGCAGCAGCAGCACCACCACCACCACCATCCCCTCCCTCCCGGCCCGCTGAAACAACTCAGGGTTGTTGAAGCTGTGAGGAAGGGTGTTGGTGATTGTGAATATCAGGAGCCCCGCCTCGCTCTTGATTGTCCTCTCCATCCAAAGCTCAGATTAAGAGAGGTCCAAGGGTGTGGATGTGTGGGACTCCACACCCTGCAGATAATTAATGCCCGTCACTAACCAGGAGCATCCTTAAAGGCTAGGCTCAGAGTAAGGGTTGTGACACCCGCCCCGACCCGCCCCGCGCGACCGCGCCTGCTCATCCCATCCACCCTCCCCGCTTCCTGCCCACTGCTTGGCACCCGCCTGCCCACCCCACTCACTCCACTCTGCCCTCTTCCTGCTGCCCTCTGCTCCTTGCCCCCCCCCGCAGCTCAAAGCAGCCAAGCCGCCGCGTCTCCCCCACATGCACACATACACTCCCCGCGCCCGCCCACCCCACACTTACCCCCACATCTTCCTGCCCACTGCTTCTCGCCCCCCCCGCAGCTCAAGGGAGCCAAGCCTCCCGCGCTGATGTCCAAGGACGCGGTTTCCAAGGCAAAGGCGGCGAAGCTGGGAGGGGGGGCTGGGGGCGGGGGTGGCGGGGCGAGTGGTGGGACGGGCGACATGAGCGAGGATGATGACGGAGACATCAGCGTGTAGGTTACAGTAGGTTACGGTATGTTTGGGTGTTCTTGAAAGCGCTTGAAGAATGTCCATACGAGTTTTAGTTCCTGTAAACAAGGGAAGCTTGAGTGCATCGCGCCAAAAAACAGCCCGGCACGTGACTGGCGCTGCAGACCAAAGACGAGGCTGCGAAGGCAACGGAGGCAACGGCATGGGTTGAGTAGCAGCAGGGAGTGCGTAGATGGGGCGGGCAATGGTGTGTGGGTGGGTGCGGGTGTGGTGAGAGAGGAGCAGGGGAGAGCACAAGTGTGAATTATGCAGGGGAGAGCACAAGTGCGAAGTATGCACGATGACAGTTTACAATCCACTTCCGGCGGGCACACGTTCGGTTTCACATGGGTAAGAGGAACAGTGTGAGTGTGCTCAGCGCGGCAGGCGGCACAACTCTAGGAGAGCGGGATGTCGTGTAAAGGGTGTGCGGGGGTGTGCGTGCGAGGTTGTGTACATGGGCCCTCCCCAGGGAGAGCAGCATGCCAGCGTGCATGCCAGCTGAACCGCGCCTGCAGTCAGCTCACCCCTCCACCCCTCCACCCCTCCACTCGCCTCAAACACACGTCTCTGTTCCTCTCGAGATCAGGCAGAGGTGACAGTTGCATTGCTCACGTACCAGCAGGCGAGACGCGTGCGGCCTCGACCCTTTCCAGCACTCAACGCGTGTGCGCACACCACCCCTGGCGCACACACACACGTTCACACACACACACACACGTTCACACACACACACACACACACACACACTTACACACACACACACACATGCACACATGCGCACGAACGCACGCACAACACACACGCACAACACACACACACACGTGCACATGCGCGCACACACACACATACACAAACACAAACGCATGCACACACACACACACACACACACACACACACACACATACACATACACATACACACACATACACACACACACACACGTACACACACACACGTGCACACATGCGCACACACGCACGCACGCACGCAGGCACACACACACAACACACGTGCACATGCGCGCACACACACACATACACACAAACACAAACGCATGCACACACACACACACACACACACACACACACGTACGCATATGTGATATATAAACGCTACTAAACGCTACAGCCCGAAGATTAAAAGTGTAGTCTCCTATTGGTAAGCTCCCTATTAACTTTGGTGTACCATTAACTTTGGTGTTCATACACTCCTTGGACGACATTCCTGTCATCGATTAATTATAAAACAAGCCGCTGCGGCAAGCATCGAGGAGCCGCTGGCATGCCAGCCACGCCGTCCGCGGGGCTCTCTGAGGCCACGCGGCTTAGGGCCACCGGAGAGTCCGTGACTCAGGTGAGCAGGGGGGTGGGGAGCTTGGCTGCTGTGGAGCGGCAAGTGGCTCATTGGGGGGGGGGGGGAAGAAGAGTCAGCCACGGAGGGCCAAGGCGCGCCAGGTCTCTTGTCACGACGGGGATCAGGCGGTCTGTGGAGGTAGCGTCGGGTGAGGGTGGCGCTAAGCTAGCTAGGCTAGGCGGGTGTAATGCGCAAGCTTCGTGCGGCATTCTCTCCGCTCTCTGCTAGTCCCTTGACTCGCCCGCCCTTGACCTGCGCGCATCTATGAAGCAGCTCAAAAGCGTATGGAGGGGTTAGGGAGGCAGGGCACTGGGACGCCTCAAACCGAGCCTTAGGCGCAAACCCGCAGGCGTTCTCCCCACGGGAGCAAGCAGCGCGGCATGGGTGAAAGCAGCGTGGGGGGATGGGGAGGCTGGAGGGAGGGGAGGAGCCAGTTGAGCGCTCTGCAGGGGGCAGAGGACAGTTTGGTGCAGTCACGAGTACAGCACGCATGCCCCCCGCATGGAACCTGCCCCCCCCCCCCCCCCCCCCTCACTACTCACCAAACTGCCCCTCAGGACGAGCTCATGGCGGTCATGCGCAAGCAGGGCATCAGCCTACGCATGCATGAGGTGCTCGACTTCCGCCGTCCGCAGGGCAGGGTGCGTTTGCGCGCCCGTGTGCGCGCGAGCTTGCACGCGCGCTTGTGTGTGTGTGAGGGGGGGGGGCGTGTGTGCGCGTGCGTGTGCACAGTGTCTGCGTATGCACGTGCGCGTGCTAAGTGATGAATTCTCCGTCGCCTCTCTCTCCCTCTCCCTCTCCCTCTCTCCCTCTCCCCTCTCCCTCTCCCTCTCTCCTTCCCTCTTTCCCTCTCCCTCTCTCACTCTCACTCTCTCTGGCTCTCCCTCCCTCTCCCATGCACACACACACACACACGCTCACGCTCACGCTCACGCGCATGCACGCCCCCGCAGTGCCGCGCCAACGCGTCCCCCAACATCGCTATGACCGAGCTGCAACTCGACGCGATGTACGCCCTCGCTGGCTGCACTGACGTTGACAACGCGCTGAGCGCAGTCACCAAGCAGGTGTGTGCGTATGGGTGGGTCTCGGTGGTTCAGTTGGCCACCCCGCACCTTGAAAAAGTGCATTTGCGGGGCGAGATTGGCCGATACGGGCCGGCGCTGCGGGGTGAGATAGTTTGAATTTCGACCCGAAATGTGTGAACATTTCCCCAATTTCCGCCCCCAAAGTGCCTCTGGCGGGGTGAGATTGGGACGTGAGCATGAGGCTCGGGGTGAGCCGTCACTTTCCCAAGATCCTTAGCGGACCTACTGATGTCTCTAGCTGTCGTCTCTAGTTGTCGACCCAACCAGACGAAGTTCAACGAGAAGAGCCTGGGCAACACCGGGGGGTCGTGTGTTGCAAGTATGTGCGTGCAGCCACAGCGTGTGGATGTGCGTCCTCATGGCTGGTTGTGGGTGCGTTTCGGTGGGTGCGTGCGCGCGTGCGTGCATGCGTGCGCGTGTCTGGGTGGCCGGCTGCACCAGCGTGGCACCAACAGCGCGCAGCCAGCAAGCAGGTGTGCGTGCCTGGCGGCCCTCCCCCCTCTCTCCTCTCCTGCCCCCCCCCTGCCCACCACCCCTCCATTGCGGCCGGTTCCACACCCCGACGCGCGTGTGTGTGGGAGCGTGGCATGTGTGCTGATGTGCCATCTCACAGGGCACTACTTGGGGGGGGGGGGGGGCAACTTAGCGGCTCATCACCACTCCCCCCCCCCCCCACACACTAACCTGCCCTCCCACAACGATCGCAGACGCGTGATACGCTCGAGAGCGTGTACAAGATCGACAAGATGGCGTGCCGGTCGTGGTACGTACACATGCATATGCGTGCACACACGCGCACACACACACACACACACACACACACATCCACTCTGGCACTATCGTACACACGCACGCACACACACACACACACACACACACATACACACTCTCTCGCACCCTCTCACACACACAAACGCACACACGCACACACGTGCGCACATGTACACACACACACTCGCACACACGCACACAAACGCACACACTCGCACACTCGCACGCACGCAGGTTCAAGAACCGCCGCCACCGCCCGTACCATGTCAAGGAGAAGCAGGAGCGGAAGGAGCAGAAGGAGCAGGTTGAGCGTGCGCTCGAGCGGGTGCGTTGCTGTTGCTGGGACGCGGACTGGGGTGTGGACTGGTTCGTGAACTTGGGGACTCGGACCGGCGTGGGAACTTGGGAACTTGGACTGGGGCGTGAACTTGGGTTTGCCTTGCCAAGACGAAGCAGAGCGGGCAGGGGGGGCGTGCGCTCGAGCGGGTGCGTTGCTGTTGATGGGGTGTGGACTGGGTGGGGTGTGGACCTGGGTGTGGACTGGGGTGTGGACTGGGTTGTGTGGACTTGGGTGTGCCTTGCCGAGGGGTAGCAGCAGGAGCGCGTAGGGCGTGCGCTGAAGGCGGGTGCATGGTCGCTGGGCTGGGGCGCGGACTCGGGTGTGGGGCGTGGACTTGAGTGTGGGGTGTGGGACCCGTGCAGCGCACACAGCGCACGCACGCACACACCACGCATGTCTCAGTTTCAGGGTGTGCTTGCAAGCTCAAGCCTAAAACACCACCAGCGGCCCAGCCCAGCAGGCTAAAACATCTACCACCGCACACACACACACACACACACACAAAAAAAAAAACTCGCCCCCCCCTCTCTCCCCTCCCCCGCAGGCGTACGGGCGCGACACCCACCAGTGGAGCAATCAACACACACGCGCATGCACACACACACACACGCGCACACACACACACTGGCCCCCTCTCCCCCCTCTCCCCTCTCCCCTAAACCCTCTCCCCTAAACCCTAAACCCCTATCCTCCCCTGCAGGCGTACGGGCGTGACACCCACCAGTGGAGCAATCGCCCGGTGCCGGGGGCCGGTGCCACCACCGGCAGCGGAGCGTCCCTCGCTGCCGCATCTGCCTCTGCCCCCCCATGCGCCTCTCAGCGCGGCCCCAATGACATGTTCCACACCGCCCCGTCCGACGCCGTGGTGGCGGCGGTGCGCGCGCTGCAGCAGCTCAAGGGGGACGCGCCGCGCGGCGGCAGCGCGCCGCCACCGCAGTCTATGGGGCATCACTTGCAGCATGCGCAGCACGCGCAGTCAGGTGGGCCGTACGCGCAGGAGCACGCGCCGCAGCAGGAGCAGCCGCAGTCGCAGCAGGAGCAGTATGAGCAGTACGTGCAGCAGGCGAAGCAGCTCGTCGCGCAACACCTGCAGTGCGCGCACCAGGTGACGCAGCAGCAGCAGCAGCAGCATCCGTACGCGCACCTGCAGCAGCAGCCGCAGCAGCAGTACGTGCTGTCCGTGCAGCCCCTCCCCGTGGGGCTGGCCGGCATGCACGCGCGCGGCGCGGACGCCGGTGGCGGCGCACCGCAGGCGATGCCGATGCTCGTGACGCAGCCGGGCGGGCAGCTGCCTCTGACCGGTGTGGCGCCGCTGGATGCTGCTGCTGCGAATGCCGCCAAGGGCGGTGGTGGTGGCAGCGCGGCCGCGGGCGCGGGTGTGGCAAAGGTGGAGGTGGGCGTGGAGGGCGTCGTGGGCGTTGTGGGTCCTGGTGACGGCAGCGGCGGCAGCGGCAGCGCGTCGGTGAGCGCGGGGTCGGCGCAGAGCGCGTTCTTCTTCTCTGCTGGTGGGGTTGGCCAGCACGGGCAGGGGGGTGAGGAGCAGCTGGGGCAGCAGCTGGGGCAGCAGCAGCAGCTGCAGCTGGGGCAGCTGCAGCAGCTACTGGAGCAGCAGCAGCAGCAGCTGGTGCAGCAGCAGCAGCTGGGGCAGCAGCAGCAGCAGATGGGGCAGCAGCAGCAGCATCAGCTGGGGCAGCAGCAGCAGCAGCTGGGTCATCTACATCTGGGGCAGCAGCAGCAGCAGCACCTGGGGCAGCAGCAGCAGCAGCAGCAGGGGCACCGCCTCATCAACATTAGTCGCGCCGGCCCCGGTTGTGGCGTCGGCACCGGTACGTTCGCTGGCCTGGGATCCCAGGTTGGCCACCTGTTTGGTGGTGGAAGTGCCGGCGGCGGCGGCGGCGGCGGCTTGCATCTCGACCTGGCGGGCTCTAGGGGGGTGTACAACAACTCCTCCGTGCTCGGGGCGCAGCCTTCCCAGCAGGCGCAGCAGCAGCAGGCACAGCAGGAGCAGCAGCGGCTGCAGCGGCTGATGCAGGAGCAGCAGGCGCAGGCGCAGCAGCAGCAGCAGACGTGGGTGCTGCAGCAGGCGTTCCAGCAGCTGCCGCACGCCGCGACAGGTAGCAACGCGGGCGCGGGCGCCGACCACGGGCTGTCGGGCGCGGGTCTGAAGAACATGTTCCCGCACCCCGGCGGTGGCATGAATAGTGGCGGTGGCGGCGGCGGCGGAGGTTCTGGCGATGGCGGCGGCGGTGGCGGAGGAGGTTACTCCGACCTCGTCGCGCTGACTCAGCACCAGCAGGCGCGCCTGGCCGCGCAGCAGCAGGTGCTCGAGCTGCAGCAGGCGCTGCTCCTGAAGGTCGTGGGCGACGCCGCGCGCGGTGGCCACGGGGCCACGGGCCACGGTGGCGGCGGCGACGCCGCGCGCCCCGGGGGCCCCGGTGGCCCCAGGGCGGTCCACGGCGGCGGCGACGCGGCGGCGCCCAAAGCGCTGTTCCTCGCGCACCAGGGCCAGGCGGCCGGGCTCCACTTTTGATTGATCGCTGGCATGTTTGGCTTACCAGGGCCAGGCAGCAGGGCGGCAGCGGCAGCAGCAGAGCGATGACATGGCAGCCCAGGGCCAGGCGGCCGAGCGGCAGCGGCAGCTGCGCCACCTCTTCTGATTCATTGCGGACGGACAGACAGGTTGGTCACCGCCGCGTTTCCCATCTCCCGCCCCACCACGCCCACCACGCACGGGCGGTGCATGTGAAGGCAAACGAACGCGCGCCGCAACAGGCCGGCTGGGGCACACCAGCAAGCGGCGGCGCCGCTCTTCGCCCGCCAAAAGTTGCGCGGGCGCGAAAACACACACTTTTAAGTAGTTTCCGTATCTTGATGATGGTACTTGGTGGTGGTCTTCTGATTGTGCTCCCAGGGGCTGGGCTTCCGTACATCTAGTTGGTACTTATGTCAAGAGGTGGTGGGGGAGGGGGGGGGGGCGCCTAAAACTGGCGACTCCCGAAACTGTGGGGCTTGATGGTGCGTAAGGGTAAAAGGGGGTCGGAGTTGCGTACAGGTACGCACATGTGTCTCTTGTTTGGCTGTGGGGTGGGTGGGGGTGGGGGGCTCAGCCTGACGGCGCCTGTGTGGCACGCAGCAAACAGCAAACAAGGCACCGCTGGCTGCCTGCGGTTCCTACGACTGGTGGACGCTAATTGTGGGTCCTCGGGACGACTAATTAACTCGTCGTCAGCTTTTTGAGGGGGGGGGAGGGGGGGGGCGATACTGTCACATCGTCCCACACTGGTTCAATATTTATAATAGTTCACACTGTTTGATTGGCTTGGTACACACACTATTGGATACACACATGGGTGGCACTCTGGAGTGCCTCTCTGCAGTGCTCTCGAGTGCCCGCGGGTGCCCCGCCACACGCATTTACAACACGGGTCACGGGTTTTACACGCGCGCTCCCCCCAGGAAATCCCTGCCCAGGGGCCCCAGGGCGCGTGCGTGGATGAAGGAGGAGGAAATAAACAGCGCTCGCGTGTTCTCCATCAAGCCCTCCAAACGTCGAGGCTCCCCCTCCAGAATCAAACCCTGAACCACCCGACCCCCGCTGCACGTGTGACTGATAGCATGTTGAGTGTTGGCAACGCCTGCGCAAGATGTCCGAACAGGCTCGGTCAACACTCAAAATGTGATAGGTGACACGTGCGGGCGCGTCACAACCCCACCCATGATCTCGGGATTTGTGACCTAGCCTGGGGGGTCTGCTTGCCATGGGGGTACAAGGCACGTCTGCAGCATTTGCCCGCGTGCAACACTTTGCACGGGAAGAAATTTTGTATTTGTGCCCTACCCCCATTGCGAATGTGCGTGTCGGCCCCGCTCCGGTGCACACGCTGTGGTGCACACGTCCTTTTGTACTCGTGCTTCCACCAAAAAGCATATTCTACGTCTCTACCTGCCTATCTTCCTAACTTTTATATTGGTACCTTTTACAGCTTCAGAACTTCTCTCGAGGCCCTGTGCATTCAAATTTTTAGACACGGTCTGGCCATTCCCCACCAAACCAGCGCCGACATTGTGAGAATAATTGCATGCGTGTTGTGCAAGCGCGATTGGCGCGAAGAGCAGCGTTGGAGAGCGCTCAGCTATTACACTCGGGGAGGAATTGGACTTTGTAACCCTGGCTGGTTGAACCCCGACCCTACATCTTCTGCCACTGCCTCGCGCCATTGCACCACCGTACCGTTGCTTCAACATGCACATGTGCCTGGTCTGCGAACCCCCAACATCTAGACGGCTAATCAGGGAGGGTTCGCCCAGTTGGGTCGGCAATGCCCTTCTCCAGCCTACCGGCCAGCCAGCCACCGCCACCCTAGTTGCTTTAGACGACCGCCGCTTCCCGTTCCCAGCTCCCACTACGTCCCGGTGTCGGATGCGAGGCAGCGGGCGCCCTGCACAACCTGTGCACAACAGCCGGCTTGTTGACCTGTTTAGCTCCCGCCTGGCTCTGCCTGTTACAACTGTCCAATACACGTTGGGGCGTGCGTGCACCAGCACTGCACCAGCACTACCTGGTAGCCAAAACAAACCGATAGGATTGGACACGATGCATGAGTCCTTACATGGAATCTTGTCCGACACGCTTCCTCGGCACGCATCGACACCTCACGTCCCCACACAAGCCACCGCCCCCTAGCTGCGCTTTGGAATCGTGATCGGGCCCTGGCCGAGCAGCGCACGGAACTGGTCCATCTTGGCGTCCTCCTTGGCCTGCGCACGCGAGCGAGCGCGAGGGGTGCGCGGGTGCGTGCGGGGGCGGTGGAGGTGGGTGTGGGGGGGGGGCTGGTGCAACGTGCACGTGTGTGACAGCGCGAAAAACGATCACCACCACCCCATGGCACCCGTGGGTGCCGCACCACCACCAGCCAGCCACGACTACCAACATGGGCGCACCTGCGCGTCCTGCACCCGCGCCATAACGTCCTCGCGCTTGACATTGCGGCGGTTGTTCTGCATCGCCTCGCGGTTCGCCTCCCTGGGTTTGTTTAGGGTTTAGGGTTCAGGGTGTGCTCATCAAGGGTTTAGGTGTGCTCATCAAGGGCTTAGGGTTCAGGGTGTGCTCATCAAGGGCTTTGCGAGTCCAACAAACACAGTCCAACACACCGCTTCTACGTTCTACTAGTGCGCTCGGGGGGGTGGCAACCCCCCGGGCGCGCTGCGATCCAGGTGTCGACGACGCGAGTCCGATGACCCTGTAGCGTAGAGCCAACCCAAGGAGGGCATACCGGCCCGGCATCACAGACGGCCAAGGACGCCTCGCGGACTTGAGCTGGCTGGCCGCGGATGCGAGCAAAGGGGAAACAAGGCACCCCATGCATGCAGCCTTTTCCTGCCCAGTCCCCGCGTGTAGCGGGGCACGCCTGGCGACGCGTCCAAGTCGTCAATCAGAACACCAGAGTGGCTACGTTCAACGTGCGGACATGTCCTGCAGAGGACGAGGGACTGGTCAAACTGGCGAGTCTGGTGCAAGATTGCGCCAAGCTTAGCGTCGGTGTTGCAGCGCTTCAGGAGCTGCGCAGGACCGGCTCCGGGGAGGCGCAAGTGGCTACGGGCGACACGTCGTGGACGCTGCTATGGTCGGGTGGGGAGCACCGGCAGCGTGGGGTGGGCTTGCTGTTGTCCCCTGCATGGGCATCGGCACTCGTCTCCTGGGAGGCGGTGTCCGACCGCCTCATCCAGGCCCGCTTTGCAGCGGACCGTGGGCAGATGATCACCATCGTCAGCGCCTACAGTCCAACGGAGGCAGCGAGCGACGAGGAGGCTGGCGACTTCTACCTTCGAGTAGCGGCGCTCGCGGACAAGGCCAACGACAAGCGCGATCTGCTCATCGTGGCGTGATTTCAATGCAGCAGTGGGGAGGGATTCGGTGTCCGACCACGAATGCGTTGGCAAGCACCTGCCCCTCACGGAGCCAGCGGTGGCCAGCAGGAACGGTCGCCTGCTCCTTGACACTGCCACTGCTTGCAGCCTGCGCGCTGCCAACACTCTCTACCCCCACAGGCCTGAGCACCAGTACACCCACATCAGCCCCATGGCTGTTGCACAGAGCAGACGGCATGCATGCTCTGTGCGCCGCCTGCACAGCGTCAAGGACTACATCCTGGTCGCGCGCCGCCGCATGCATGCGGTGACAGACTGTAGGGTGCGTAGGAGCCCAACCTGGGACAGCGATCACTGCATGGTGGTACTGTCCATGCGCCTCCGCATGCGAGCCTCCCGCCATGCAGGCGGCTCTCAGCGGCGCGCATGGGACTCTTCACAACTGCGGCGCCCGGCTGTCCGTCGTGAGTTCAACCTCCAGCTGTCGATCGCTTTGGGCTGCTGGAGGCCGTGCCGCCCGAGGGCGCTGATGCCCAGGCGGAGTACGACGCGATGGCTGCTGCCATTCGCGAGGTGGCCACCAAACCACCTCGCTCCACGCGGCAGCCGCCGGCGGCGCGGCTGGCAGTTCACTCTGTCGCAGCGCACCCTCCGGCTCATGGACGCCCGGCAGCGCGCGCACACGGCATGGCTCAGGAGCAAGTCTGCTGCTGCCAAACGAGAGCGCAACCGCGCCAACCGCGCGGCCGACGCAGCTGTGCAGAGAGACAGGGAGAGGTGGATCGGCCAGCAGGTGGCGGAGGCGCAAGACATGCTACGCAAGAAGAATCTGCGCCAGTTTGCGCGCGCGTGCGACAGGCTGGCGGGCCGCAGCCGCAGCCATCAGATCCCACCTGCCATGCGGGACGTCTCGGGCGCGCTGCACAGCGGTCCAGACGGGGTGCTGAAGGCCATGACAGAGTCATTCGACAAGCTATATGGCGGGGAGACCAAGCTCAGCGACGAGACCCTGAACCAGCTGGAGAACGATGTAGCGGCGTTTGAGCTCACACGCGCCACAGAGGTGGACGAAGCGCACGGGCGCCCCCCTGACCTGGCTGAGACGGAGGCGTGTGTGCGAGCGTTGCGCTCGGCCGCCGCTCCGGGCGGTGACCAGCTGGACGCCATGCTGTTGCGGTGCCCACCTGCCATCGCATGGCTCCACCGGGTCATCATCGCCGTATGGCGGTCGGGGAGAGCCCCGAGGGAATGGAAAACTGCTATTATCACACCGTTATATAAGGGGAAGGGTCCGCGTGACTCCCCTGGTAACTACCGCGGTATAAGCCTTCTCTCTATTGCCGGGAAAGTGTACGCTGCCATACTTCTGCACCGCGTCTCCACGCAGGTTGATGGTCAGTTGCATGAGGCTCAGTGTGGTTTCAGAAAAAGCAGAGGCACTGTTGATGCAATTTTTACTCTGCGCTCGCTGAGCGCGGCACATGCCGAGTACAAACAATGCATGGCTGTGGCATTTGTCGACTATTCTAAAGCTTACGATTGCATAAACCGTGCGGCACTGTGGAGAGTCCTTAGATTATATAGTGTTCATCCGCACATGATTGATCTGTTGGAGGATCTTCACACCAACACCGCAGCTGCCGTGCGGCTGGCTGGGAAAATCGGGCACGAATTCCCCGTGTCGTCTGGTGTGCGACAGGGGTGCGTCATTGCTCCTGTGTTGTTCAATGTTTTTATTGACCACATAGTGAAAAAGGCGCTAGACATGATGCCAGAGGGGGCTGGCGTGTCAGTCGTGACCCGAGCCGGCGGCTCTGTGTTGTCGTCGTCGGTTGAGCGCATAGTAATGCTGATGTATGCCGACGATTTATGTTTGTTCTCGCATGACCCAGCTCAGTTGGCGCTTATGCTGAAAATCCTTGACAAAGTGTCCTCTAGCTTTGGCATGCAAATCAACGCCGCCAAGACAGAAGTGATGATTTTGCCAGCAGTTTTTGTCGCGGATCTGCCCACGTTTGCGCTGGCTGGTGGTGAAGTGAAGACCGTCTCTGCATTTAAGTATCTAGGGAGTTGGATAACCCAGAGTGGTGGTGTGGAAAAGGAGATCGGTGTGCGTGTCGGTCGCGCGCTGGGCGTGTTTGCGTCTTTTGATAAGATTTGGGCCAGCAAGAAGATGCAAGTGCAGTCTAAGATGCGGGTTTACAACACTTTCGTGCTGCCCCACTTTCTGTACGGCTGCGAAACATGGGCCCCTACTAAAACACAACTGACTCGATTGGAGGTTGCCCACTCTAACTGCCTTCGTCGCATTCTGGGTGTGCGCCTGGTCGACCGGCACAGATTAACTTATATTCGGCAGGCGTGCGACACTGAGCCAATTGAGAGCCTTGTGGCAAAGCGATCAATGCAGTGGCTAGGCCATGTGATGCGCATGCCGGCTTCTCGTCTTCCTCGTACGACTTTTGACTGCACAATGGATGTGGCTCGGCAGCAAGGCCGGCCTCCAGCCTCCTCCCGACACTATTTTCTTAAGCTACTGATTCAGCAGCTAGGCGAAACTAGTGGCACTCGTTCTGATTGGAAGACTTTTTCGGACACGGCGTTTGAGCGTGCTCAGGATAGGGTCGGGTGGAGAGCCGTGGTGTACGGTCCGGCTGCCCCTCAGGCGCCGGCCCCTCCACCACGGCGGTCAAGTAGATTGGCAAGCGCCACTTGACCCCTATCCCCTAGAAGCAGTTAGGACCTATTTTGGAGGCGTCGCACAATAGCTCTCCTTTTTGCTCTGGGACTACACGTTGGCAGGCAGCCGGCTGGTGGCTACCGCCCCTCACAAGTAATTGTTAGGGCCAGAACTGGACTTGGGTCTAGGCGGTGGTACTAGGACTAGAGGTAGTCTTTGCTGGAAAGCCGATGTAACTGTAACTGTTCAGGGTTTAGGGTAAAAGGGTTTAGGGTTCGGGGTTTGGGTGGTGCGTTCAGGACCTGGTAGCCCGCCTCATGAGGCAGCTCCCTCATCCCACACCCCTTTGCATCCAACACACCTGGCCCATCATGTTGCCCTCCACCAGACGACTTAGGCGCCCTGAGCAGCTAGACCAACTGCCAACTACTGATGACGATGGATGGATCATACAGCCTGTGTCGTTACATCCCCATCTAGGCTGTGCATGCCAACACACCTGGCCTTGGCAGCCCAAACGGGTCGTCCCCCCCCTGCCCATCATGTTGTCCTCCACCAGACGACGCTGACACCCTGAGCAGCAAGATCAACTACCAACTACTGATGACGATGGAGCGCACAGCCTGTGCCTAAACATCCCCATCTAGACTGTGCATCCCATCACACCTGGCCTTGGCAGCAGCAAACAAGTCGTCCCCGCCCATCATGTTGCCCTCCACCAGACGACGCAGGCGCCCTGAGCAGCAATACCAACTACCAGCTCTGATGAGGATGAATCGTAAACATCCCCATCTAGGCTGTGCATCGCAACACACCTGGCCTTGGCAGTCGTCCCCGCCCATCATGTTGCCCTCCACCAGACGACGCAGGCGCCCTAAGCAGCGAGACCAACTGCCAACTACTGCTGAGCACGCTGCTGACGATGGATGGAGCGCACAGCCGGTGCCTCAACATCCCCATCTAGGCTGTGCATCCCAACACACGTAGCCTTGGCAGCGGAAACGAGTCGCCTCCCCCGCCCATCATGTTGCCCTCCACCAGACGACGCAGGCGCCCTGAGCAGCGAGACCAACGACCAACTACTGATGACGATGGATGGATCATACATCCTGTGCCTAAACATCCCTCATCTAGGCTGTGCATCCCAACACACCTAGCCTTGGCAGCGGCAAACGAGTCGTCTCCGCCCATCATGTTGCCTCCGCCGGGGAGGAACGCGCGGTCGGGCGACGCATCGCGCATGCGGGTCTCCTCCCTGTGCGCACATGCATCAAGTGTTTGTGTGTGTGTTTGTGCGCGTGTGTGTGCGTGTGCGTGCGCATGTGTGAGTGTGCGCGCGTGTTTGTGTGTTTGTGTGTGTGCGGCGCACGCGGGTCCCCTCCCTGCACGTCATGCACGAGGTGTGTGTGTGTGTGTGTGTGCGTGTGCGTGTGCGGATGTCCTCCCTGCACGTCGTGCATGCGGTGTGTGTGTGTGTGTGTGTGTGTGTGTGCGTGTGTGCGCGTGTTTGTGTGTGTGCGTGTGGCGCGCGTGCGGGTCTCCTCCCTGCACGTCGTGCATGCGGTGCGTGTGTGCGTGTGTGTGCGTGTGTGTGTGTGCGTGTTGTGTGCGTGGGTGCGTGTATCAGTGGTGCACGAAGGCGTGACGCGGATGCATGCGTCACACGGGAGGGCCATTAGGTGGGACCTCCGCGTCACGCCGGAGCGCGGAGCGCAACGCGTTTTGGTGTGAAAAGTGTGAAACCGGCAATTTTCACACTTTCGTCACAAGATCGACCCGAATCGCTGCAAAGCGGCGCTGCAGAACTGCTACAGCGTCACAAGACCGCCATGATGTCACAACGTTTCTGAACCACTGGTGTGTGTGTGTGTGTGTGTGTGGCGCGCGTGCGCGTCTCCTCCCTGCTTACCAGTGGCGCAAGCAGGCGGTGGTTAGGGGGAGGGGGGGGCTCCCCATGGCACACGTGCATACCTGCGCGCCATGCGTGCCTCTGCCATTTTCTCCTTCCCCGTTGCTCGCGGCATCATCTCCTCCAGCAGCTCGCGCTGCTCCTTTGCAGCCTTTTTGCGGTCGCCGCGGTCGGCAGCCCCCCTGCGCACGCGTGTGTGTGCATGTGTGTGTGTGTGTAAGCGTGTGTGCATGCGTGTGTGTGTGTGTGTGTGCATATGTGTGTGTGTGCGTGTGTGAGCATCTCCTCCAGCCCACGGTCTTGCGGTCAACGCGGTCCGCACTCCCCCCCTGCGCATGGGTGTGTGCGCATACATGGTTGGTCATCTACTATCGAACGTACGGAAGATCCAAAGGTTCTCAACTCATGAAACCATAGCTAGCTAGCTAGCTGATCAGGTTTGGCCAACACGCCACTAGAGGAAGCCAGGTCTGGCTCTCAGCCCTAGAGATTGCTGGGGTGGTGTGTGTGTGTGTGGGGGGCTTTAGCACCGGCAAGCGCCGTTATCCAGGGTGCCCGAGCGGTGGGAACTGTTAACATCTCTCTCTCTCTTCTCTGTATGCGTGTGTGTGTGTGTGTGTGTGTATGTGGCATCATCCCGCGAGTGGGGCGCGAGTCAGCTCCCCAGCGGCATGCACTCGTGTGCACCCATCGTCGCTCGCCTTGCAGATGGGCAAAGCGACTGGGCTTCCTACAAACGATGGTGTACCACTGGCACCATAACTCACCACTCGATACTAACCTCGAGCGCTGATCGTCCACGACGCCCGCTATGCCGTGCTCACCTACTCACATGGGCAAAGGGCTCGGCTCACTACCTAGTCTGGCCGCAGTAGGTATGGTTGGTATGGTTGCACCACTGTCAGCACTAATTACTCATCACTCATTACTAATCACTGATTTCTCACCTCGAGCCCTGGTCGTCTACGTCGCCCGCGATGCCGTGCTCACCTACTCACATGGGTTAAGGGCTCGGCTCACGACCTACTTCGGCAACAGCAGTAGGTATAGTTGCAGGTGCCACTGTCGTCACTCGTCACTCATCACTCATTACTCATAACTCATTCCTCACCTCAAGCTCGGGTCGTCCACGACGCCCGCCATGCCACGCGCCCAACCACTCAGATGGGCACAGTCATACGTTTTAACCGACTACGACCACAGCAGTGGTAGTAGTTAAGACGTGCATCATCACTCATCACTCAGTCCTCACCTCGAGCTCGGGTCGTCCATGAGGCCCGCCATGCCGCCGCCGCCGCCGCCCCCCGCTCCCTTTGCAAAGCCCCACACATGTGCGGTGCGCTTCGCGGGCGCGACCATGCCTGCGTGCATTGGGCAGGTGTGTGGGTGTGAGCGTGTGAAGAGTGTGAAGCCACTCTTTCTGTGATAGCCATGCCGTCGCCTCCGCCGCCCGCACCCTTGGGAAAGCCCCACGCGTGTGCGGTGCGCTTGGGACCTACGCAGCACGTGGCGGCCTATTGAGGTGGCCCAACCTGAAAGGAATCCAATAAGGCCCTGCATATCTGGATAGTAAGTCTTTCTGGTGGCTACTGCCCCTCGCAAGTAATTGTTAGGGCCATAACTGGATTTGGGTCTAGGCGGTGGTACTAGGATTATAAGGCAGTCCTCGCTGGAAAGCCGATGCTACTGTTACTTTATGGCTTTCTGGAGCCTTATTGACGCCTTGCACATCTAAACGGAGGCAGAGCCACTGGAACCTGCGTAGGTGGCAGGCAGGCAGGCGCACCGCGCTGGCCCTCCCCACGCTGCACGCTACTAAGAAGTATAAAGAAGCCTAGTCTAAAGAAGCCTTATTGGAGCCTGTTACCGGTACCTGCGTAGTAGGTGGCAGGCAGGCGCCCAGCGTTCCACAAAGCCACAAAGCCGACGAACAGCTTGCGCTGCTGTTCGGTGGTCAGGTCTGCGTGAGGGTGTGGAGGTGTGGAGGTGTGCGCATGTGTGGGAGTGTGGACATGTGTGGGTTTGCGCGGGTTTGAGTGTAGGTGTGTGAACACCGAAGCCGACGAACAGCTCGCGCTGCTGGTCGGTGGTCAGGTCTGCATGGAGGGGTGTAGGTGTGTGTGAACATGTGTGGGAGTGTGGAGGTGTGGAGGTGGGGTGGTGTGAATATGTGTGGACACGAGGCCACAAAGCCGACAAACAGCTCGCGCTGCTAGTCGGTGGTCACGTCTGCGTGAGGGTGCGGGTGTGTTGATGAGTGGACATGTGTGTGTGTGTGTGTGTGTGTGTAGGGTTTGAGTGTAGGGAGGTGTGGAGGTGTGTGAACACGAAGCCAACAAACAGCTCGCGCTGCGTGAGGTTTGGGAGGTGTGGACCGTGTGCGCTGCTGGTCTAAGTGGTCAGGTCTGCGTGAGGGTGTGGGTGTGGAGGTGTGGAGGTGTGAACATGTGTGGGAGTGCGTGTCGAGGTGTATAGGTGTGAATATGTGTCAAAACGAAGCCACAAAGCCGACAAACAGCTCGCGCTGCTGGGTGTGGAGGTGTGGAGGTGTGAACATGTGTGAACAGCGCTGGTCGGTGGTCAGGCCTGCGTGAGCAGCAGGGGGAGAGGAAGCTATCACGTGTGTGTGGAGGTGTGTGTGCGTGTAAGAAAGTGTGTGGTGTGTGCGTGCGTGCGTGCGTGCGTGCGTGCGTGTGTGTGTGTGTGTGCGTGTGTGGACAGCTCACGCTGCTGGTCGGTGGCCAGGTCTGCGTGAGCACAGGGGTGGGGAGGGGGGGGGCATGAGACTCCACGGTAGCCTTTGCATTTGCGTGTGGCCCACAAACTACCCCACCCCCCACACACCGTTGAACATGAGGCGCCGGTAGTCAGTCAGCCACGCCATGAACTCAGTCGCCTTGGTGTAGTAGTCGTCCTCAGCTGGGGGGTGGGGAGGCGGGGAAAGGGGGGAGGGGAGAGGGGGGGGTGAATGGGGGGTAAATGGTGTCATAGGGGATGAGGGTGGATGGCGTCACAGGAGACGAGGGTGAATGGTTTATGAATTGCGGTTTCGAGTCAGTTTCAAGTTCAAATTACAATCAAAAACAGCCCCCCCCTCCCCCTGTTGAGAAACAGTGACCCGATGGGGCGTGTGCACTTCAGCTCAACACCCCCCACCCCCATGCCCGTGTCCTCACTCACTGATGCGCTGCGACTCGGAGACAAGTGTCGGGAATTGCCACAAAGTCGGCAGGCGCAATTGAATTCTAGTCAAAACTAGCAAGGACCACTAGCCTGGAAGTGGGCTAGTGCCCCTGCCCCCTAGTGAAGGGATTAATCAGGTACACAATCAGGGGATGATGATGGATTTACAGTCGTGTGTGACGCACCGACAGGCAGCGTATTTGACCTTGCTTGGCGTATATCGCCCGAGCACTATAGACGGGTGGCTGGCTACTTGTGGTGGGGGCCTAGTGGGTCGGGGCTGGACCTAGACTGGGCACTCGGCCCCCAGATCTGACTCCTCCCCGTAGGTAAGAACGACGAAAATGACGACCAACGACCCCCCACGACCTCACTCACTGATGCGCTGCGACTCTGCGACGAACTTTGCGGGCTCCTCTGGCAGGGGCGCAGGTGCGGCAGCGGGCGGCATCATGGCGCCTGCGGTTGAGAGTTTAGGGTTAAGGGGCAGGAAACAATGGCAGACCAGAGCGGCATCAGTTGGATGTGGCAGGATGGGTGGGCACGGCGACGGAGGTTGCGGTCTCGTCGGGCAGGGGCGCGGGGGCGGCAGCGGGCGGCGCGCTCGTGCCTACGTGCGTGGAGATGATTCATGGTTGGAATTAGAGGGTACCGGGAGGGTGCATGGTGGGTGGGTGCTCGGCGCCACACTGCTTTTTGGTCCCCTTGCGTGCGCGCTGGTGAGGTGTGCACGGGAGGTGCATGGGGGGAGTGGCAGAAAGTGGCTCGAGGGGCTTGTGTGGGCTAAGCAGCAGCAGCAGCAGCAGCAGCAGCAGCAGCAGCAGCAGCAGCAGCAGCAGCTCAGTCAGGGGCGCGGGTGCGGCAGCGGGCGGCGCGCTCGTGCCTGCGTGCATGGAAAAAATGGAGTCGGGGAGAGTGGCGGAACAGAGCGGCAGAAGCTAGATGTGACAGCGTGGGTGGGTGCGGATCTGCGACAAACTTTGTGGGCTCCTCCTCCGGGCAGGGGCGCGGGTGCGGCAGCGTGTGGTGCGCTCGTGCCTGCATACGTGGTAAATACGAGAGTCGGGAAGAGTGGTGCCACTCTTCTCTGCACAGACCAGAGTGGCGCTAGTTGGATGTGGCAGGGGTGGGGGGCACGGCGACAAACTGTGCGGGCTCCTCGGGCGGCAGCGGGCGGCATCATGGCGCCTGCGGTTTAGGGTTTAGGTTTTAAAGTTAAGGGGCAGGAAACAATGGCAGACCAGAGCGGCATAGGTTGGATGTGGCAGGGTGGGTGGGCGGGCACGGCGACGAACTTTGCGGGCTCCTCGGTCAGGGGCGCAGGGGCGGCAGAGAGTGGCGCGCTCGTGCCTGCGGTTTAGGGTTTAGGATTAAGGGGCAGGAAGCAGTGGCAGACCAGCGGCATAGGTTGGATGTGGCAGGATGGGTGGGGCCGGCGACAAACATTGCAAGCTCCTCCGGGCAGGGGCGCGGGGGTGGCAGCGGGCGGCGCGCTCGTGCCTGCGGTTTAGGGTTCAGGGGCAGGAGACAGTTGCAGACCAGAGTGAGAACAGAGCGACAGAAGTTGGATGTGGCAGCGTGGATATGGGTACGGCGACAAACTCTGCGGGCTGCAAGAGAGGAAAAGAGAGAGCGAGAGAGAGAGGGAGCGAGCGAGAGAGAGAGAGACAGAGAGACAGAGAGAGACGGAGAGGGAGAGACAGAGAGAGAGAGAGGAAGGGAGAGAGAGAGAGAGATTCAAGCCCTCGAACTTTGCGGGCTCCTCGGGCAGGGGCGCGGGGGTGGCAGTGGGTGGCGCGCTCGTGCCTGCGTTTGTGGTCAAGACAAGAGTTGTGAAGCGTGACAAAAATACCATAGGGCAGGGCGTCAGGAGCTGCTTTCCTGACACACGCGCGCACGCACGCGCGCACGTACGCACACGCATACACACGCACTCGCACACACACACGCACCCGGTGCACCACCCCCTCCCACTGACAGCTGCTGCTTCAGAAATTGCTTTGCTGCCTTGAGCATGTCGTCACCCTTGTCCTTGTCCCTGCGTGTGCGGTGGCAGAGGGGGAGAGAGATGGAGTGAGGGAGGGAGGAAAGAGAGAGGGAGTGAGGAGAGGGGAAGGGAAGAGAGGAAAGAGAAGGGAAGAGAGGAAGGGAAGGGGGGAGGAGGAAGAGAGGGAAAGGGGCAGGAGAGAGAGAGAGAGAGTAAGGAACTGCTTCGCTGCCTTGCGCATGTCACCACGCCTGTCCTTGTCCCTGCGTGAGTGTATACGCTTGCGTGGGTGGGGGTGTGCGCGCAGGACAGGGAGCTCCGGATAAATACAGATAGCCAGGCACGCGGCCACAGTTTGAAGACTCACACACGGGGGGGGGGGTATAATGCGCCACCAAAGGCGTCCGACGGGCTGCAAATCGACCCCCCCCCCCACACACACATACACACACGCACACACGCATACACACCCACACCAGACAAGGCGGTCCTCACTCACTTGCTCTTGTGCTTGTCCTTGCCTTTGTGCTTGTCCTTCTTGTGCTTCTCGTCCTTGGAGCTCTTCTCCTGTGGCAGTGCAGGGGGGCGGAGGGGGGGGAGAGGGCAGTGATTTCATTTTCGGCTCTACGCAGCCATTTGGCTGTATTCCGGCTGTATTTTGACTGTGCACACAGCTCAACTCATCCAGTGGATTATAAGGCTGACAAGCCCGCCAGACAGAGCGCATCAACAGCTTTCAAATGACCTATGTATGAGGACAAACGGTCAGCGGGAGGTCAAAGGTCAACGTGGTCAAAGCAAAATCCGGCTGTGGAATAATTAATTTAAAATCCTAAAAAGGAAATCACTGGGAGAGGGGGAGATGGGGATGACTCAGCAACTAGTGCGGGAAGGGCCTACAGTGGTTTCCTTTTCAGTATGTTCAGTTAGTTTTTCCACAGCCATGTGGTTCCGGCTGGGTCCGGCTGCTGTTCTCCTGCGGCAGTGCAGGGGGGGCGGAGGGGGGGAGAGGGGGAGAGGGGGGTGACTCAGCAGCTAGCAGCCCGCCCCTCTTGCCGACGCGTTGAAGGCCAGCTCTCTCGGCGCCTGGGGATCTTATCTTAGGAGCTCTTCTCTCCTGCGGCAGTTCATGGGACGGAGGTGGAGAGGTGTGTGGCTAGCGGCCCACCCCTCCTGCCCGTCTCATATTCCAGTTTTGAAGCCAGCTCTCTCGGCGCCTGGGGATCCTCTGTGCACACACACACACACACACAAACACACACACATACACACACACACACACACATATGCACATACACACACACGCACATGCACACACACACACACGCACATACACACACGATCTCGCACGCAAGCATACCTTCTTCTCTCGCTTGTGCTTCTTCTTCTCTCGGCTGCTCTTCTTGTCCTTGCTGTGGTGTCGCCTCTCGCCTGCATCGCTGTCGCTTCCGCTGCTGCTGTTGCTACCGCTTTCGCTGTCCGAGTCTGCATGCAGCGTGCATGCATGCGGTAGGACGGTTGCATGCATGGCGGCTGCGTGGTGCGCTCCAAACTCCCTTCCTGTCGCTACTGCTGCTACCCAATGCACCTGTAATAACCATTGAAATTGACACGCGGATGCATGCAGCATGCCGAGGGGGCTGCATGGCAGTAGGCCCATGCATGTATGGAGAGCGCACCGGATCCCCCGTCCGAGTCCGACGAGTCACGGCCCTTTCGCTTCTTTTCCCGGCCCATCTTGACGTTGGAGTGGGCTGTTTTAACGTTGGGGTGGGCCCCTTGGAGGTGTGGAAGTATGTTTTTTCGTACAGATCGCGGTCGTGCAGTTCCTCGTCTCACAATCGATTGGCGCCACAAATGATCTCCTCCTCGCGCCAAGCATCGTGGCGCCCCTGTGGCTCCCACTCTGGAGCTGCTGCTGCCTCGCCCCTGATGAGGATGGCGAGGCCAGTTTTCCAGTCTGCCTCCCCTCTCCGCCTGCTGCCGACGCGTGTGTCGTCTGGTGGCGGATCAGGAGGCCTCATGCCGAGACCTGCCAGGATACCGAGCAGGCGCCAGGAACCCGTGCAGGAGGAGAAGCAAGAGCAGGTGCGGTATGTGTTTGCATGGCTCCATGCGCGATCCGTGCATGCATGCATAATGGTAACGCATAGGGATGTGCGCGCGCGTGCGACCCTCGGCCTCGGCCTCGCACGTGCATACACGTCTCGACCTCGGCCAAAGCGCCTCGGTCTCGGCGTGTATGCACGTGCACGGCCTCGCCATCGCAGGCATGCACATCCACATGCATGCTCGGCCGCGCGCATGCATACACTGCATGCATGCATGGGACGCAGTGTGCTTGCCAGAGCATGCGGGCCATAAGCAAGGAGGCTTGACACTATGCTCCACCCCCTCTTGTGCACGCAGCAGTGGTCGAGCGGGGGCAGTCTGATTGCGCCCGAGCTCACCGTTCGCATCAAAGCCTGCCAGACGGCTGGCAGCCTGTTCTCACTGGCGCAGCAGCATGGCCATGCATGGAACTACATCCATGCGAGTGCAGCTCTGACTTAAGCAGCAAAGTTGCTGCGGGGCCCACGCATGGGCCACAGTGCAACCGCAGGCGTGGCTCTGCTGCTCCAACTGGCAAAGGAGCAGCTGCCAGAGATGCAGTCACGGGCTCTGTCCAATGGTCTGTGGGCAGTGTCCAAGCTTGGCGTTGATGACCCTGCGTTTGTGGGTGCGTTTGTTAGCGAGGCGAGGCAAAAGCTGCCCAGCTTCGAGGCGCAGGCCCTGGCCAACACGGCCTACGCCCTGGCGAAGCTGGGCCACGAGGACGCGGCCTTCATGGGCGTGCTGCTGGAAACAGCCTCAACCAAGCTGTCTGACTTCACAGAGCAGGACATGGCCAATGTCTTGTGGGCCATCGCAAAGATGCGACACAGGGACACGACCTTTGTCAGCTTGCTGCTGGTGGAGGCCAAGCTCAAGCTGACCAGCTACACTGCTCAGTCCCTGGCCAACACGGCATGGGCGCTGACCACCCTGGGCCACAAGGACGCAGCGTTCATGGGTGATCTGCTGAGGGAGGCAAAGCCCAGGCTGGCCAGTTTGGGTGGAAAAAACCTAACCAACATGTTGTGGGCGCTGGCCACCCTGGGCCACACGGACGAAACATTCGTGGGCGCTCCGTTGGAGGAATTCAATCCCAGACTGGCCAGCTTCAATGCGCAAGATCTGGCCAACACGGCATGGACGCTGGACACCCTGGGCCACAAGGACGAAGTGTCCATGAGCGCTCTGCTAGTGGCGGCCAAGCAAAAGCTGCCCAGCTTCACCGCCCATGCACTGGCCAACACGGCGTGGGCGTTGGCCACCCTTGGCCACAAGGACGCAGCATGGGCGCTCTGCTGGTGACGGTCAGGCCCAAGCTGCCCACCTTCGATGCGCAGAACCTGACCAACATGGCGTGGGCGCTGGCCACCCTGGACTACCACGACGCAGCATTCATGAGCGCTCTGCTGGTGGCGTCCGAACCCAAGCTGGCCAGCTTCACGGCCGCAAACGTGAATCAGATGATCTTCGCTATGAACAAGTTTAACATCGGCCACGCAGAGTTCAAGCGCGCTCTGGCGGCCCGCCGCGCCCAGCGGGGCCGGGGCAATTAGGGGGGTTGCGCTGGGTGGGCTGAGGGTAGACTGTTTCAGTGAACGTTCCGACATGCACCAGATCTACGGTCGGGCTGGGTTCAGTCATTGCCATCACTATCAGGTATATTGAGCATAGCAGAAGCAGGACAATCCGCTCACAGACAGCCCACGCGGAGGTATTTTTTGTGTGTATGTGGTCGTTCAGACTACCACTGTTCTCAACATCGCAAACTGCCTGCCACAATCGGCCACCATCAGCATGAACCTCGTAGATGCGCCTAGATGTCTGCAGCTTTTGGTCCTTGTGTTTTTTTTACTTAGGATTGCGCAACCACATGGTTGGGGTTTAGGCGCTCCCATTGTGTTGTGCTTTCGACGATGACAGGGCTTCAGTTTTTCGACGACGACAGCACGGTGATGTTGCTCTGCTCCAATGATGTCCTTTTCACCTGTTTTTATTATGTAGCGATGCACAGCCACTAGACTGAAATTCCGGCTGTGTCCGGCTGTGGCTGTGCATATTCGAACAGAAAATCACTGCTCTGCTGTTGTGGAGCTTCTGGTTCACCCGGAGTGGAGTGTGTGCGTGTGCGATGGACAGGTGTTGCGAGCGTTAGGGAAGCAACGTCGCAGGCTGCAGTGCACACGCGCACGTGCCCCGCTTCCTCTCCCCGCTGAGATCTGAGGATGCACTCGCCCGTCTGCTTGCGTGCGCTGTGGCGTGGCGGTGAAGCAACCAGAGCAGTGTGTCTGTGTGTGTGTGGTGGTGGTGGTGTGTGCGTGGGGGGGGGGAGCACACGCACAGCGCGGTCGGGTCCACCGGCGGTCGCACGTTGGTAGTGGGTCACACATGCGTGCGGCCGCAATGTGAGCTGAGGCCTGCTTTTTTTGTTTGTTTAAAAACGTGGTGCCACACCCTCCGCCCACGCGACGCACTCGGCCTGGCTCAACCGCCCGCACGGGTCGCCACTGGCGGCTGCACATTGGCGGTGGGTCACATGCAGAGACATTCGTTACAGCCCCCCCAACACACACACACACACGCGCACACACACACGCTCGTTGGCGAGGCGGCCGTGCCTAGCTAGGCATCAGAGGCCCGCTGCCTTCTGCCTAGAAGCGCGGCGCCACCCGCGCACGCACAGCGCGGTTGCAATTGGGTCACCACTGGCGGCCGCACGTTGGTGGCGGGTCACATGCGCGCACGGCCGCAGCCACAACCAGAGCTCAGGCCTGCCGGCTGTCTGCCTACAAGCGCGGCGCCACGCCCTCCGGCCACTTTGAGCACTTGGCCTGGTCCAGCCATCTACATACTGCGCAGTCGGGTTAGCACTGGCGGCTGCATGTTGGTGGTGGCGGGTCGTGGCCGTTGGTGGTGGCGGGTCACGGCCACGCCCATACGCCTGCGGCTGTCTGCCTAGAAGCGCGACGCCACGCCCTCCGGCCACGCGACGCACTCTGCCTGGTCCAGCCGCTACACGATCGGGTTGGCACTTGAGGCTGCATGTTGGTGGTTGGTCACATGCACACAGCCGCAACCGTAGCTTGGGCCTGCTGTCTTCTGCCGCCGTGCCCTCCAGCCACTTTAAGCCCTCTGCCTGGTTTTACAGGTTTTACACGTGCGCGCCCAGAGGACCCCGGGGCGTGATTTAAGGCCTAGACTACACGTCTAGGGGAGCTCTACCAGAGAGCCCACAAGGCCACGCAGCACGCCAGCCTACCAGTGCCCTCTGCCTGGTTCAGCCGCCCGCACATGCACGGCGCACGGTCGATTCACCACTGGCGGCTGCACGTTGGTGGTGGTGGGCCACGGCCGCGCCCATACGCCTGCGGCTGTCTACCTAGAAGCGCGGCGCCACGCCCTCCGGCCACGCGACGCACTCGGCCTGGTTCAGCTGCCAGCACGTGCACTGCGCAGTTGGGATGCCACTGGTAGCTGCCTAGAACCGCGGCGTCACGCCCTCCGGCCACACAGTGCACTCTGCCTGGTTCAGCAACCCCCACACGCATGGCGCGGTCGGGTCGCCTGTGTCGCACGCGCCGCCAGACGCAAGGTGGTCGCACGGGCACGCCATGCACCTCCAGCTGGGGGCCCAGGGGCACTGCGCAAACAATATGACGGGACGGGGGGTGTTCTGTTGTTGGTGAGGGTAGGTGCAGCTGCGTGGGGCCAAGGGCACAGTGTGCACAACTGTAAGGGGCGGAGGGGACTGGGGCGTCGGCACGAGGGCGGGTGTTGGTGCGGCTGCGGGGGTCCAGGGGTGCCGCGCACGCAACAATAAAAATAGGAGGGGATAGGGTGCTGGGTGTTGGCACGAGGGAAGGGGGGTACTGGTACAGCTGCAGGGGGCCAAGGGGCACTGTGCGGGAGGGAGGGCTGCTGTTTGGCATACAGGCTGTATGCGTGTTGCAAGGGTGTGTTCATGCATGTTGACACACGTGCACAGATGCTCACACGCATGCGCACAAGCATACTTGCATCCACTCGCGCACACGCACGCAAGCATGCTCATGCACACGCATGCGTGCGCGCACGCACGCACGCACGCGTGTTTGCTTGCCCTGACTCTCTCGTCGAAGCTCTCGGTGTCAAACGACTTGGAGATGCCCGGCTTGCAAGAAACCACCTGGAGGCGGGTGGGTGTTGGGATCGGGGGTGGGGAGCAGTGTGTGCATGTGGGTGACGGGGGTAAACGGGGCACGCGTGCCGGTACGGGAGGGCATGGGTGGGTGGAAGTGGCGGCGGGGGAGGCAGGTGTGTCGCGCTGAGGGGCAGACGCATGCGGTGTGTTTGTGTGTGTGTGTGTGTGTGTTATATTCGGCAGGCGTGCGACACTGAGCCAATTGAGAGCCTTGTGGCAAAGCGATCAATGCAGTGGCTAGGCCATGTGATGCGCATGCCGGCTTCTCGTCTTCCTCGTACGACTTTTGACTGCACAATGGATGTGGCTCGGCAGCAAGGCCGGCCTCCAGCCTCCTCCCGACACTATTTTCTTAAGCTACTGATTCAGCAGCTAGGCGAAACTAGTGGCACTCGTTCTGATTGGAAGACTTTTTCGGACACGGCGTTTGAGCGTGCTCAGGATAGGGTCGGGTGGAGAGCCGTGGTGTACGGTCCGGCTGCCCCTCAGGCGCCGGCCCCTCCACCACGGCGGTCAAGTAGATTGGCAAGCGCCACTTGACCCCCTATCCCCTAGAAGCAGTCAGGACCTATTTTGGAGGCGTCGCACAATCGCTCTCCTTTTTGCTCTGGGACTACACGTTGGCAGGCAGCCGGCTGGTGGCTACCGCCCCTCACAAGTAATTGTTAGGGCCAGAACTGGACTTGGGTCTAGGCGGTGGTACTAGGACTAGAGGTAGTCTTTGCTGAAAAGCCGATGTAACTGTAACTGTGTGTGTGTGTGTGTGTGTCTGTGTGGTTGTGTCAGGTGCGAGCAGAGTTACCGGCAGCCGCAGCCCCTCCCACAGGTACAGCAGCCTCGCCATCATCGAAAACATCACACAACAAGAGCGTATACAACCCCGAGTAAAAACACAAGGCTTGAAGCCAGCAAGGCGCATCTACCCTCCAGCGCAGTCCCCGTTGTAACAAACCGCAAAGACAGAATCCCCACAAGGGTCTGAGAGCCAAAACAATAGTCCTTGTAACACACCGACCTCCACACTCCCCACACCCCGCCAGACGCCACACGTCAACCCCTCGCATCAGAATTCCTCAGTGATTTTCTTTCGGGATTTTAAATTAATTCTTTCACAGCCAGATTTTCCTTTGACCGTGTTGACTGTTGACCTCCTGTTGGCCGTTTGTCCTCACATGCAGGTCACTCAAAGGCTCTAGACGAGCTTGGTCTGACGGGCTAGGCAGACTTACTATCCACTGAATGGGTTGAGCTATGTTCAAGGTCAAAGTTTAGCCGGAATACAGCCAAATGGCTGTGGAGAGCCGAAAAGAAAATCACTGCAAGCCCTCTAAACTTTCACAACCTCTACAACACGTAAACCCCTTGCAAGCATCACAAACCTTCCAACCCCCAACAAACTCTCCCCTCTCTTCCTCCCCCCTCCCCCCAGCTCCTCCAATGGGCGACACTCACCACACTTTGCTCTCCGCCCGATCCACACTTCTTAGTCTCACGTTTCCACCGCACACTGCAGGCAAGCAGCTTGGTGACCCAAAGCAACCAACTCCTCTACCTAAGGTTTTACAGGGTTTACACGTATGCGCCCGGAGGATCCCGGGGCGGGTGAGGTAAGGCCTACTACACGTTTAGGGGGGCTCTACTAGGAGAGCCCGCAAGGCCACGCAGCGCACCAGGCCACCAACTTCTCTACCGAGGCCCCTGTTTGCACTGCGGGGCGCGCGCCCCGTTGGATCACGCAAATCTCCCAAGTCCCCTTGGCCACCAGAAGCATCCTCACCCCGCATGCACACGCGCACGCAACTTGAAATCACTGCCCAGCCCGCACATACACACACACACACATACGCACACATTCCATTCCATTCCAGATCGCTATAAAGATGACGCTGATATCGTTCCAGAGGTCTGCATAAGGGCGTCTGTCAATAGCGGGCGACCACTCGTCGCTATGAGGGGAGATAATGACACACACACACACACACACACACACACACACACACACACGCGCACGCACCTTGAAATCGGTGCCGTCCTCGGTCAGCACCACCACCGCTGTACGGCGCGTGGCCGGGTCGGTCCACATGGGCCGACACGCCACGTTGCTATCCCCAGCCAGCCTCAAGCACGAGTTGTTGCGACCGCCAGGGATGCTGGCGACGCCGTCGGGGGTCATCACGGGGACGGACATCTGGGAGGGTAGGGATTTGGGTGGCGGGGGTTCAGGGGGAAGGGGGTTGGGTTCAGGGTTGATTAGCTACCTCCACCCCCCGCGAGCCTCAAGCACGAGTCCTTAGTGCCGCCTGGGACGACGGCGTCGCCGTTGGGGGGTCGTCACGGGGACGAGCATCTGGGAGAGTAGGGATTTGGGTGGGGGGCGTTCATGGGGAAGGGGCTTGGGTTCAGGGTTTATTAGCCACCCCCCTCCCCCCTTCCCCCGCGAGCCTCAAACACAAATTGCTGTGGCCGCCTGAGATGACGGCGGTGCCGTCGGGGGTCGTCACGGGGACGGACATCTGGGAGAGTCGGGATTTGGGTGGCGGGGGTTCAGGGGGAAGGGGGTGGGGGTTTGGGTTCAGGGTTTATTAGCCCCCCCCCCCCCTCTCCCCTCCCTCCGCGAGCCTCAAGCACGAATTGCTGCGGCCACCTGGTATGACTACAGTGCCGTTGGGGGTCGTCACGGGGAAAAAGGTCTGGGAGAGTAGGGATTTGGGTGGGGGGGTTCAGGGGAAAGGGGTTTGGGTTCAGGGTTTATTAGCCCCCCCCCCTCCTCCCGCGAGCCTCAAGCACGATTTTTTGCGGCCCCCTGGGATGGCGGCGTTGCCGTCGGGGGTACTTACACGGAAGAAGCTCTGGGGTTTGAGGGTTTGGGGGTTTGGGGGTTTGGATTCAGGGCTTGTTACGGGCTGCTTGCCGCCAGGAGGGGGTCCGGGTGCAAGTCCCCCGGACTCCCCTGCTCCACCCCCACCACATTCCGCGTCCACACTTACTTGCGCGGATCAGGAGACGCCTGAGACGCCGCCTGCCCCCACCCCCCCCTGATTGCCTCAGGCGCCGCCTCAGGCGTCATCCCGACCGCCTCAGGCGCCCCCCCGACCGCCTCAGGCGTTATGACCGCAATCACTTGCGCGGATCAGACAATGGTGCTGTGGAAGGGCAGGTGGAGATGAGCGAGGGCCGTGCTGCCTCAGTGCATCAAATCAAGCATCAATTCAGAGCAGGCAGCGCTGCCCACAGATAGGTCTACCTATCTCTCATATCAGCGCATTTGGGGCCCACGCCGCGCCGTGCATGCCGACCTGTCAACCAGTAGCCAGCCATCTCAGTAAGATGCTGCGTATCTACGCGCCGGGCACGGACAAATACGCCTTTAGAGGTGCATCGCCGACTGCAACATCCACCATCATATCACCTGGGGGCACGTCTGGGTCGCGACCTTCAGGAAGCGCCAACGCAGGTCTCACACATCATTATAATGATTTATTACTGATTAATTAAGTAGTAGTACTGGTGGAAATGATTAATGACTGATTAATTACTGGTGGCACACAGACTGCAGCAACCACCATCATATCACCTGGGGGCACATCTGGGTCGCGACCTTCAGGAAGCATCCGTTGCTCATACTCTGAACCTCGCAGTGTGTGATGCCGCGGAGATCATACGAGCACCTGCGTAATCGATTTTACAGTCTTGTTACAGTCTTGTTACAGTCTTGTTGCAGCCTTGTCTACAGTCTTGTGCGTGTGCGTGCGTGTGTTTGTGAGGGGAGGGGAAGGGTGACGTGTGCGTGTTTGCGTGAGTGGATGTTTGTGTTTGTGCGTGTGTGCGTGTGTGTGTGTGTGTGTGTCTGTGTGTGTATGTGTGTGTGTGTGTGTGCGTGTGTGTGTGTGTGTGTGTGCACGCTTGTGTTTGCGCATGTGCACATGTGCATGCACATAACAAGACAGCCGAGACCGCGTCGTTCGGAGCAAGCAGGCAGGCAGGCAGGCAGGCAGGCAGGCAGGCAGGCAGGCAGGCAGGCAACGCGGCTGGCGAGTCCACGCCCACACCTCACCACCGCAACATCCGTATAGCTTTCCCCCCAAGCACTCGACACACAACCACCACACACCTCGCTGTCTGTTGTCCGTCTCGTCCGGGTGCAGGCACACGTACTCCTGGCGCGGCTGTGCCGTTTTGATACGAACAAACCAAGCCATCTACTCATGACCGCCCGCAGCTGCTCGTCTTCTGGCCATCAGGTACAAACAAGGAAACTCCCGGCGCGCCTCCAGACCCCAGTGCCAGGCCCCCCCCCCCTGTTCCATCACCACCCGCACCTCACCACCGTAGCATCCGTATAGCTTCCCCACCCAGCCCTCAACACACAGCAGCCACACACCTAGCCGTCTGCTGCCCGTCCGCGTTCGTCTCGTCCGGGTGCAGGCACACGCACTCCTGGCGCGAATGTGTCGTTTGGATGCGAACAAACCAAGCCTCCTTCACATGACCACCCACAGTTGCTCGTCTTCTGGCCATCAGGTACAAACAAGGAAACTCCTGGCGCGCCTCCAGACCCCAGTGCCAGGCCCCTCCCCCCCCCGCTCCACAAGCGCCACGCACCTTGCTGTCTGTTGCCCGTCCGCGTCCGTCTCGTTCGAATGCAGGCAGACTTACTCCTGGCGCGGGTTTGCCATTTTGATACAAACAAACACACACCCCTGGCCCCAGAACTCCAGTGCCACAAGACTGATTGATAAAAAAAATCCTCCCAAGCCCCCCCCTCTCCGACACATAACCGCCCGTACCTGCTCGTCTTCTGGCCGTGCTCGAATGCCGACCAAACATCTCATGGCGAGTCCCCAAACCCCCAAGCACCAGCAAACCACAAGAAGCTGACAAGATCGAAGAACGACCCGTAATAGTTGCCTCCCAACCCCCCCGACATACAACCGCCACGCACCTCGCCGTCTGCTGCCCGCACGTGTCCGTCTCGTCCGGGTGCAGGCAAACGTACTCCTGGCGCGGGTGTGCCATTTTGATACAAACAAACACACACCCCTGTCCCCAGAACCCAGTGCCACAAGATTGATCGATAACAAAAATTATGCCAAGCCCCCCCCCCCACGTTCCACGACCGTCACGCACCTCGCCGTCTGTTGTCCGTCCACGTCCGTCTCGTCCGGGTGCAGGCACAAACTCCTGGTGCGGGTGCGCCGCGGCAAACTGCCCACACGTTTGTGACACGAAGCCGCACCCCGCGCGTGCGCCCCAGTTCTTGGGCAGCGCAGCGTCGTAGTTGACCGAGTACCAGCCCAAGTCTCGAGCACGGTCAGCGTCGCGGCTGTCAACTTGGAGGAGGGGAAAGCAAGGGGCATCTGGAGGGGCACGGGGGTGGGGTGGGGTGCGCGTGCGTGTGTGTGTGTGGGGGGGGGGGGGATAAGAGGCTTCAAGGTTAAACTAAACCCTTCAGGGTGTAGGGTTACGGGTTCAGCGTCGCAAAAAAATTCCTCAAGCACAGTCAGCATCGCGGTGGCGAGCTTGGAGGAGGGAAATGCGAGGGGCATCTGCGAGACAAGCGTTTTTTAACAAGGATGAAGGGCTAGGTGTTGGGGGTTGAGGGGCAAAGGTTAAGGGTTGAGGTTCAAGGCGTAAGGTTTAGGGGTTAAAGGTTAAGCGTCAAGGGGTTATTGTCTGGGAGGTAAGCTTGGAGGAGGGTAACGCGAGGGGCGTCTGAAAGGGGCAGTTTGTGTGGGTGGGGGAGGGGAGGGGTTACAACGGGTGGCTGGTGTGTGATGGGTAAGGGGGATCCAATAACCGAGTACTCCAGCCAAAGTCTTCGAGCACGGTCAGCGTCGCGGCTGTCAGCTTGGAAGAGGGGAACGCGAGGGGCAGCTGCAAGACAATCATTTTTTTACAAGGATACAGGGTTAGGAGGCAAAGGCTAATTAAAGGTTATGGGTTTAGGGTTAAGGGTTACGAGGTTAAGGGTTAAAGGCTAAGGGTCAAGGAGTCAGCGTCGCGGCGGTGAGCTTGGAGGAGGGGAACGCGAGGGGCATCTGTGGGACGAGCGGGTTTGTTACAAGGATGAAGGGCTAGGGGGTAAGGGTTGAGGGGTAAAGGTTAATTAAGGGTTAAGGGTTAGGGATAAAGGGTTACGGGGTTAAGGGTAAAGGGCTAAGGGTCAAGGGGTAAGGGCCGCGGCTGTCAGCTCGGAGGAGGCAAACGCGAGGAGCATCTGCGAGGGGCAGGAGTGTGTGGAGGGGGGGAGAGGGGGAGTGGTTACAGCGGGTGGATGGTGTGTGATTGGTAAGGGGCTTCCAATGGCCGAGTACTCCAGTCAAAGCGCTCGAGCACGGTCAGCGTCGCGGCTGTCAGCTTGGAAGAGGGGAACGCGAGGGGCATCTGCGGGACGAGCGTTTTCTTACAAGGGGCGAAAGTGAAGGGTTCAGGGTCAAGACATAAGGGTTAGGGGTTAAAGGTTAGGGGTCAAGGGGTAATTTTCCAGGAGGTGTGATTGGAGGAAGGGAGTGCAAGGGGCATCTGTGGGTGGGGGTGCGCATGTGTGTGTGTGTGTGTGTGTGGGAGGGAGGGGTAAGAGGATTCAAGATAAAAGGTGTAGGGTTGCGGGTTCTGCGTCGCAAAACAAGTCCTCGAGCACGGTCAGCGTCACGGTGGTGAGCTTCGAGGAGGAAAGCGCGAGGGGCATCTGGAAGGGTAGGGGGGGGGAGGGGGGAGGGGGGGGGTCCGAGGGTGCTTCATCGTGATGGCAGATGGTAGCTAGAAGTGTACTTTGTACAGCTTTGAGGAGCATGCGTGGGGCATCTGTGAGAGGCGTGGGGGGGAGGGTGGGGCAGTGCTTTTTCAGTTGATTTCAATAAATCAATTCTTACAGCCCAGCCACCGGCGGCCGCAGGCTGCGCCCCCCCCCAAAACAAAAACAAAATCGGGCGGGAAACTCTGAAAAAGAATTTTTTTTCAGCCGAAAAAACGCCTATGGCGGTCTACCGCCCAATCAAAAAAGCACTGGGGGGGTTGGGGGGTCCAAGAGGTTGCGACGGCCATCCCCATCCAACCCGGGTGCACTCTGTAGGCGAACATGGGCAAGCAAAGTATCTGGGCTGGGCCCCGCCACACTACACCCTCCCCCTCGGATGGTGCTAACACCCCAAGCTTGCACCATCCGTCTGCTTGGGTCGCTAGCACTGCTCCTTTTCTCAGTTGTTTGTGTTGTCCCGCTCTCTTGCTGTCACGCATGACCTTCTGTTCAAACAAAACGTTCTCACGCTGAGACAGACCCCGGTGAGGCCGCTACACTTCACTCTAGTACCAGCAGCCAGCCACCCGTCTTGTAGTGCTCGGGTTTACAGTTTACAGTTTACAGGACGCTCCCTCAGGGCGTGGGTTTGAGGAGGGCTGACCAAAAAAACTAGGGACCTCTGTCTCTCGTAGTGCTCGGTCACAATACGCCGAGCAAGGTCGAATACGCTGCCTGTAGGTGCACCACAACAGTTACATCGGCTTTCCAGCGAAGACTACCTCTAGTCCTAGTACCATCGCCTAGACCCAAGTCCAGTTCTGGCCCTAACAATTACTTGTGAGGGGCGGTAACCACCAGCCGGCTGCCTGCCAACGTGTAGTCCCAGAGCAAAAAGGAGAGCGATTGTGCGACGCCTCCAAAATAGGTCCTAACTGCTTCTAGGGGTAGGGGGTCAAGTGGCGCTTGCCAATCTACTTGACCGCCGTGGTGGAGGGGCCGGCGCCTGAGGGGCAGCCGGACCGTACACCACGGCTCTCCACCCGACCCTATCCTGAGCACGCTCAAACGCCGTGTCCGAAAAAGTCTTCCAATCAGAACGAGTGCCACTAGTTTCGTCTAGCTGCTGAATCAGTAGCTTAAGAAATTAGTACCGGGAGGAGGCTGAAGGCCGGCCTTGCTGCCAAGCCACATCCATTGTGCAGTCAAAAGTCGTACGAGGAAGACGAGAAGCCGGCATGCGCATCACATGGCCTAGCCACTGCATTGATCGCTTTGCCACAAGGCTCTCAATTGGCTCAGTGTCGCACGCCTGCCGAATATAAGTTAATCTGTGCCGGTCGACCAGGCGCACACCCAGAATGCGACGAAGGCAGTTAGAGTGGGCAACCTCCAATCGAGTCAGTTGTGTTTTAGTAGGGGCCCATGTTTCGCAGCCGTACAGAAAGTGGGGCAGCACGAAAGTGTTGTAAACCCGCATCTTAGACTGCACTTGCATCTTCTTGCTGGCCCAAATCTTATCAAAAGACGCAAACACGCCCAGCGCGCGACCGACACGCACACCGATCTCCTTTTCCACACCACCACTCTGGGTTATCCAACTCCCTAGATACTTAAATGCAGAGACGGTCTTCACTTCACCACCAGTCAGCGCAAACGTGGGCAGATCCGCGTCAAAATCTGCTGGCAAAATCATCACTTCTGTCTTGGCGGCGTTGATTTGCATGCCAAAGCTAGAGGACACTTTGTCAAGGATTTTCAGCATAAGCGCCAACTGAGCTGGGTCATGCGAGAACAAACATAAATCGTCGGCATACATCAGCATTACTATGCGCTCAACCGACGACGACAACACAGAGCCGCCGGCTCGGGTCACGACTGACACGCCAGCCCCCTCTGGCATCATGTCTAGCGCCTTTTTCACTATGTGGTCAATAAAAACATTGAACAACACAGGAGCAATGACGCACCCCTGTCGCACACCAGACGACACGGGGAATTCGTGCCCGATTTTCCCAGCCAGCCGCACGGCAGCTGCGGTGTTGGTGTGAAGATCCTCCAACAGATCAATAATGTGCGGATAAGGTGCAATAAGGTGCACCACACACGTCTGTAAAAATCTATCATCAGTTCCCCACCCATAACAACCAACTGTTGCTGCTGTTGCATCCACCATGTAGTCGTCCGCAACAATGGTATGCTCCCATTGGCTGTTGCGCGTGCCGTCGCCGCCCTCGTCCTGTGTGTGTAGGGTGGGAATGTGTGTGGGTGTGTTTGTGTGTATGTATGCACGTATGTGTGGCAGCAGCAGTGGTGTGCTCCCAGTGACTGTTGCGTGTGCCGTCGCCGCCCTCATCCTGTGTGTGCGGGGTGGGGTAGGGTGGGGTGCATGTGTGTGCGTGTGTGTGTGTGTGTACGTGCGTATGTGTGTGTGTAGCAGTGGTGTGCTCCCAGTGACTGTTGCGCGTGCCGCCGCCACCCTCGTCCTGCACATGTGTGTGTGTGTGTGTGTGTGTGCATGCGTGCGTGCATGTGCGTGTGTGTCTGTGCACTCACACGGGCATGTTATCGTACTAGCGCATATGGCTGGTCACCCGTTTGCTAGCAAGCAAGCTTCAGATCCAAGGGTGTTTTCGACTTCTGGGACAATTGCTGGGTTGTGTGATTTAGCATGAGCTGTGCTCCAGGTTGCCCATGCGGTGAGAACTGTAACGAATGCCCCTCTCTATATATATATTTATCTCTCCCTTGCTCCCTTGCTCCCTTGCTCCCTTGCTCCCTCCCTCCCTCCCTCCCTCCCTCCCTCCCTCCTCCCTCCCTCCCCCCTCCCTCCTCCCTCCCTCCCTCCCTCCCTCCCTCCCTCCCTCCCTCTCTCCCTCCCTCCCTCTCTCTCTCTCTCTCTCTGTGCTTGTGTGTGTGTGTGATTCTGCATGTGTGTGTGTGTGTGTGTGTGCACTCACCTCAAGCGGCATGCCATCCAGCGACTCGCATCCATAGTGATGGCGCGTGTGTGTGTGTGTGCGTTTGTGTGTGTGTGTGTGTGTTCACTCCATCACCCCAAGTGGCATGCCATCCAGCGACTCGCATCCGTAGTGATGGCACGTGTGTGTGTGTGTGTGTGTGTGTGTGTTCACTCACTCACCTCAAGCGGCATGCCGTCCAGCGACTCGCATCCGTAGTGATGGCGCGCCTATGCCAGCAGGCGAGGAGTGGAGAGGAAATACTGCGCGATGCTGGTGATGGTGTGTGGCTGTGTGGCTGTGTGGCTGTGTCAGTGCGGGTTGTGTGCCAGTGCTGGTGGTTTGGTGTGGTGGTGTGTGTGTGTGTGTGTGCATGTGCGTGTGTGTGTGTGTGTGTGTGTGTGTCATCAGGCGGTGGTGTGTGCATTCCAACCGCCCAACCGTCCAACCACCACCCAACCGCCTAACCACCCAACCGCCCAAACCGCCCACCCAACCACCCAACCACCCAACCACCCAACCACCCAACCGCCCAACCGCCTAAGTGCACAAACAACCGCCCAATCGCCCGGCCAACCAGCCGCCCGACCGTCCAACCGCTCAACCACCAAAGTTACCAACCCCCTGTTAGGCTGGCGCCTGCGTGGCCTTGCGGGCTCTCATTGTACAGCCCCCCTCAACATCTAGCCTAGGCCTTGATTCACGCCGGGGGTTCCTCCGGGTGCGTACGGGTAAATACTGTAAAAACAACCGATCATTTTGTTTTGGGCTCCTGGGCCGTTGGGAGCCATCTGACTACTGACGATCCCATCAGATAGAGCTCGTCAAGAGCTTGAAAATGACCTATTTTTGACGGTCACCGCTGAGGTAGCGGTCAAGGCCATCAATGGGACGTTGGTCCGCGCGCCGGCTCCCAGAAAAATCCCAAAATTACAGAAAATAAAATCACCGGTGCAGGGTACCCAAGGGTAAACCCAAAATCCTTAACCCTGACTACAGAATCTGAAAACAACATCACTGAAAAAACTAACCGACCAACCGACCAACCGACCAACCGACCAACCGACCAACCGACCAACCGACCAACCGACCAACCGACCAACCGACCAACCTGCTCGAGGCCGTACTGGTTGACGCGCATCGTGAGCTGCCCGGCCGATTCAAACTGGCGCTGCGGGGGTCGAGTGCGGGGCGCGGGCGGCAGGCCGTCAGTGGCAACGAAGCAGTCATTTTTTTTTGGGCTCCTGTGAGCCATCGGGAGCCATTTGGCTCCCAACGATCCCATCAGATAGCGCTCAACCAACCAAGTTGCTTGATGGTCTGATGATCCCATCAGATAGAGCTCGTCACGAGCTTGAAATTACCTATTTGACGTTCAATGGTCAACGCTTAGGCAGCAGTTAAGGCGGTCAACAGGGCGCTGGTCCGCGCGCCGGCTCCCAGAAAAGAACTAAAAAAACTGGAAACAAAATCACTGCAAGGAAGCAGGGGTGCGAGGCGGGGGAAGGGGGGGCTGCATCAGGCAAGCGACACGAATAACAGAGAATGCAACTGCTGCCGATCCGTCGTGTCTCTGGCATCTCCTACTCCGACCTGGCCCAGCTCAACTCAGTGGCTCCTCAGTGGGGAACAGCTGTTGCAGAAAAGGGGGGGGGGGGGTGCAGGGCGCGGGTGGTGGCAGCGGCAGCTGCGGAAGCCAGCCGGTGGCAAGGTGTGGGTGGCGGTCTGTTGGTGGCAGTGGCGGTGACAGTCATTGGTGAGGCACGGGGAGGGAGAGGGGGAGGGCAGGGCAGGTGCGGCAGCCAGTTGGTCGATGGCGAGACGGGCGTCCAGTGTGGGGTGTCCGGTGTGAAGCAACCGGTGTGGGGCGCCGGCGGCAGTCAGGTTGGGTGGTGGCAGTGGCAGTGGTAGTCAGTCGGTGGCAAGGCGGGGGGGGGGGAACACACATGCACACACACACACAAACATGAATAGGAATATGCACATGCACACACGGGGGGAGGGGAAGGGGAGGGGGAGGGGGAAGGGGAGGGGGAGGGCGAGGGCAAGGGGGAGCGAGCGAGCAAGTAAGCGGGCGAGAAATTGAGCGAGGGAGCAAGTGAGTGAGTGAAGGAGGGTGGCAGGAGGGCGGCAGAACTCGACCACTGGTGCCAGATCGATACGTTCGTTGTGCCCACTTGGGCGGCCGGCTGGGTCAAACATCGAATGAACCCTAACCTCTAAAACCCAAACCGCAAACCCCAAGCCTTACACGTATGCTGTGCCCACGTACCGGCTGCGTCGAAACAGCAAACAGACCCTAAACCCAAACTCCTACTTAGTTTGGGGTTGCTGGTTAAGGGTTTAGTCCTAAACCCTTAACCATCTTAAGTCTTAAGTCCTAAACCCAAGTCCTAAACCCTTAACCATCAACCCCAAACTCTACACGTACGTTATGCCCACGTACGCGCGGTCGGCTGCGTCGAACACCGAAGAGATACCCAAAACCCTAAACCCTCGACACAAAACCCTAAATCCTAAACCCTAAACCCTAAATCCTTTAACCCTCGACCCTGAACCCTGAACCCTGAACCCCGAACCCCAAACCCCAAACCCAAACCCTGCACGCACGTTATGCCCACGTTGGCGCGGCCGGCTGCATTGAACAGCGTGCCCTTGGCCGCAGCGAGCGCGGTGACGTTCGCGCATCACTTGTCGGCAGCAACGACGAGCACCAGGAGGTCAAATGGTGCGCCGGGGCCCTTGCCCTGGGTGGAGTCGGAGTGTTAGGGGCATGCACGCGGAGCTTAGTGTGCCACAGCATACACGGGAATGCACTGTTGTGTCAGAACGTCTGGTCTGAAGCGACGAGGGCTTGGAGGGGGGGGGGGGGCGGTATGTGGCCCTCGCACATACTGCCCCTTTCCCCGGCTCCGCCCCACCCGGAGGCCAGCCATCCCAGTGAGGTGCTTGAGCACTACAAGGCCTTTCTTATCAAGGCATGAGCAGTCCGAATTAAATTTGTTTAGGCGGGTTACCTCCTGTGGCGTCATGGGGGGGAGGGGGGGCCGCGCCCCGTGCCCTGAGCCTCTCCCGCTGCCCCTCAAACATGGGTGTACTATAAGAAACTTGATGGAGGGTGTGGGAGGCACCACGGGCGGAGTGGAAAAGTCCCCGCAGCGCGGGCGGGAATCAGTGTGGGCACGGCTGGACGCCCCCCGCCCCCCCCTGCCCTACCACAGCCCCCTACAGTGTTACCCCGGGGTTACACTCTACACCCACAGTGTATTGGCTTTGTTACAAGGCAATACAAAATTTTCACAAATTGTATTGCCTTGTAACAAAGTCATTACACTGTGGGTGTAGAGTGTAACCCCGGGGTAATACTGTAGGGGGCTGTGGTAGGGCTGAGGGGTGCCTCGGCTGCGCCACCAACTTTGATGAAGGCGCCAGGGAACGTGTACACTGCGTCTATCAACAGGGGCAAACAGGAGATTGCTCGCGGGCGTGGAGGAGATTGCAGGCGGGCATGGAAGCGGATGGCGAGAAATTGAGAAACATGGGAAGCGAGGCACATGCGGCTAGGCTTTGTGAGGAGGTTGTGGCGCAGGGGTTCCCTGCCCCAAGGCGCAGATTATAGATGGCGCAGCAATCAATACACTAGCCGTGCGGCATGGGGCGAGGCGAGGCCCCACCAGCGGGCGGGCACCATAATGGAAATGGCGGTTAAGAACGGGGAACGAGGCTACAGGGAGAGGATACGGGTTACAGATGCCAAAGGGGACGGCGGAACAAGGATCAGCCATAGGTGTCACGGGAAATGGCTAAAGAACGGGAATGAGGCGGGTGGTACGGGTGCTGGCGCGCATGGAGCGCGGCGCGGCGCATGGAGATCGCATGGCGGCGCCCATGCATGGACGAGATTGCTGGCGGGCATACAGGAGATTGCTGGCGGGCATGGAGGAGATTGCTGGCGGGCATACAGGAGATTGCTGGCGGGCGTGGAGGAGATTGCTGGCGGGCATGGAGGAGATTGCTGGAGCCAATGGCGGCGGCGGGACTAGTAGTAGAACACAGGCGCACACCAACAATGCGTTGCTGTCACTACCTGGGTGGTATAGGGTGGATCTGGGGGCCCAGTGTCCTGTCTAGGTCCAGTGCGTGCGCGCGTGTGGGGGTTTACCCTCACCCCTACCAGGTAGCCAGCCAGTTTCCCACTGAAACTGAGTTTAAGGTGTCGGGCGCTAGCGCCGACACCGGTCTTATACATCATTACTGGTGTCACACAGACTGTAATATCCATCATCATCAACGATCGTTTTGCCCGGCAGTAGCTAGAAATGCCCCCTCATAGCGGGCGTGAATCAGTGTGGATGTGGCTGCCGCCCCTCCCCCCCTCCCTAAGGGTTGCCTCGGTGGCAGTGCTGTAATTTTCGTGAGCCATTTGACTGGAAATCCGGCTCCATGGCTCCAACATCCGGCGCCACACGCGGGGAAAACAATCACTGCCACCAACAAGTGGCCCCTGGGAAGGATTTTAGTAGTACTTTCCCCCCGGCTCGAGCAACTTTGGCTGCTCATACCAGGCACAATTCATAGCGGGTGTTCACGCAATGCATGCCATTGTGCTGCTTGCGGCGAGGGCTTTCCAATGCACCCCTCCACGCTCTCTGCCACCAAGCGTGTGGTGGTTTCCTGAGAAATGGGAAATCCGGCCTAGAGCGGTACACGGCTTTCAGGGGGATCACTGCCACCAAACTCGCTGAAGTCATCAGGGAATGTGTACACTGCGTCTAGCAACGATCGTTTTGCCCGGCAGTAGCTAGAAACACCCGCTCATAGCGGGCGAGAATCAGAGTGGATGTTGCTGCCGCCCCCCCCCCCCTCCCTAAGGGTTGCCTCGGCGGCAGTGATGTCCTTTAAGTGAGATTCAATTGATTTTCTGGAGCCATTTGACTAGAAATCCAGCTCCATGGCTCCACATCCGGCTGCTCACTCCGAAAAGGAAACCACTGCACGGCGGAGCCACCAACCCAGTGGCCCATGGGAAGGATTTTGGTAGTTATTTTCCCCCGGCTCGAGGAACTTTGACCGCCCATACCAGGCACAATGCTTAGCGGGTGTTCACGCGACGCATGCCGTTGTGCTGCTCGCGGCGAGAGCTTTTCAACGTACCCCTCCACCAGGGTCGTACAAACGGATCCGAATCGGGTGCCGACTGCCTGGTGGCGCGCGCAGCGCGCTATCCGGTTTTCCGGATGCCGACGCTCGGCCCGGGGCCTCCATCCGTTTCGCCGGATGACGCTCCAACCGCCCATCCGGTTTTTTTACCCAGTGGTTAGTCAAAGTGGGAAACCCATCCCACCCGGGGTCAAATCCCATAAGAAGCATCCCTTTTGGGGCTGGAACACTTTTAGCCAAGTTGAAATCCAAAAGAAATCCTCACTGAGCTGCTGCAAATCCCTGTTTCGTTGGCTCAGTGAGTCCAGAATCACTCAATTCATATTTTTTGGGGGCAGCTAAAGGCTTGTAGTTTGATCTTGAGAGGTGTGCCGACGACACGCAAAACGACGGCGACTTTGAGGTCGCCCTCAACAATGGGGTCACTGCTACTGAGCTGGCCTTTGTGGTAGATGAGGACAACGACTTGGTGGGGCCACACACGAGCATGCAGAGGGCGCAGGCGCAGCAGGCGCACGACTGAAGTATATATATTAAGTTCTACTTAGAACTACTCTTAAGAGCATACCGAATAAACACGCTTTGAACATATATACAGATTGGCATCGGTGATGAGCAGGCTTTGTTATGGGTTCATGGCGTAGGAAGAGAGAGAGACACAAGGCAGTGAAAAAAAATGCGTCCACACTTTTTCACACTTCCGGACGGCCAGCCAGACCCCCGTCCGGTCTTCTGGATGCCTTCGCCAGTCCCCGTCCGATTTTCCGGATCCCGGCCGCCCCCCCCCTGTACGGCCCTGCCCTCCACGCCCTCTGCCATCAAGTGTGGGGTGGTTTCCTGGGAAATGGGAAATCCGGCCCCGAGCGGTATACGGCTTGCAAGGGGACCACTGCCACCAACCTTGATGAAGTCATTGGGGAATATGAACACTGCGTCTAGCAACTTTGCCGGGCAGTAGCTAGAAACACCTCCTCAAAGCGGGCGAGAATCAGTGTGGATGTGGCTGGCCCCCACCTAAGGGTGGCCGGATCTCAGAACCGTGAGGGTAGTATCTCAGAACCGTGTGGGTAGTATCTCATTGCGGTTTTTATATCAGGGGACTGTGCTGGTGGGTAGACATGCCTCGCTGGCTTTAGCCTTTTCGGGTGTTGTGTTTTTACCCAGGGTCTAGGCGCTCCTGTTGTGTTCCACCTTCGACGACGACGACCCTAAGGGTTGCCACCAACCTCGATGAAGTCATCAGGGAAGGTGTACACTTCGTCCAGGTCGCCCATTTCGGGTGCTCCTTCGTACAGCGGTTGGTTGTTGGTGGCCGCCGCGACAAAGAGGCAGTCCATGAGGTCGGCGTTCTCCTGTGTGGGGGGGAGAGGAGAGAGAGAGATTGGTTACACGTGCCGGTGGTACTTCCCAAACATCCCCGAGGGGACGCCGGGCTCGCTGTATGTGCGGGGAGTATGTGAGGGTGTGTGTGTGCGGGTGTGAGGGTGAGGGTGTGAGGGTGTGTGTGCACACATGTGTGTGTGAGGGGGGGATTGGTTCTACCTTTGGGCTAGTGCTATCTGTGAACCTGGAGGTCCCAGGTTCGATTCCTGGGTCCCTCACCGGTTTCTGGTTTCCGGTTTACCAAAAATACCAATACCAGTTTCCTTGTTCCTTGGTCCCCGTGTTGCTGTAGCCTAGGCGTCGGCATAGTATGCTGCTTTTATGTAATACATTTAAAAAAAATGTGTATGTGTGTGTGTGAGTGAGTGTGTATTGACACCTATGTGTGCGTGTGTGTGTGTGTGTGACAAGCCCATGCCATTGAGCGTGCCCTCGGGGGCGTGGGGAGTACCACCGGCCCGTGTAACAATCTCTCTCTCTAAGTGTGTGTGTGTGTAATTTCTGGGGTGTGCTTTACCACACAGGCAAGATCGAAAGACGGGTGCACGCGGGTCACAAGCACCCACCTGGGAGACGGTGAGGTTGCCGGAGCCAGGTGTGCGCAGCTGTGCCGGGGTGGGGGGGGATGCATGTTACAAGATATGGGCGTGGAATGCAGGTGCCTCCACTGCTGTGCTTGCGCTTGCATCACTGCTGTGGTGTACCGGTTGATCAGCATGATGCATGCCAAGATACATGCAACACCATGCAACAGCCACTGTGCGAGCATCTTACCCCAACTCGTGCTGACAGCACCTCCGCAACAACGCCGCCGTGCTTCTCCAAACTTGAGAACTGCTCTGGTGTCCTGATGGACTCGTCAATCTGGTAGTGGAAGCCGATGCGCATGTCTTCTGTGTAGGCTGGCGTCCCATCGGGCCATGTTACAGACGCTCGGACCGCACAAAACAACACAGAATACAGCAGAAATAGTACCATCTCGGCAAACGCTACTGCTGTTCGTAGCACCAACAGGCAAACGCATTGGTGCCCCTCCTCTCTTGTGTCACGAAGAGCGTGACCACGCAACAGGTGATGCAGATCGTCCCTCTAACATCCAGATCGTCCAAACATCAACAAAACAGCACGCTGCATGTGCCGGTGTGCCGGTAGTTATGCACGCCGCTGCTGTTGCGGTGTTGTGGTGTTGCGCCGTTTCGAGTGACTAAAGTGAGTGAGTAGGAGAGAAAGAGGGCCGCATCAGCAGCCTGGCATAAACATGAAGTGACGAGCGTTACCGAGGGGGACAACGGCTCCGGGACGGAAGGAGGGGAGGGTCTTGCCGACTGCTGGCCAGGGTTGCACGGTACGTGAGAACGCGTACGTACGTATTTTTCGTACGTACGTACGTACGTGATGGAGCGTATATACGTACGCCCTGTACGCAGCACTACACGCCTTTTACTTGAAACACAAAACGGTCACAACTCACGCTCCTGTGCTTGGATCGAAACCATTCCACTTGCATTGGAAAGATTGTAACAGGGGCTATCCAGAGCACTGCTCGTATACAGCACTGCACTGCAGTGGGGGGGGGTGGGCCCGGGGTTCTGCTGCAGCACCACGCGCGCGCGCTTGCAACGACGCACACAACAACGGACGTAACTCCCTGTCCTCTGCCTGGATTTTCACCATTCGACTTGCATTGGAAAGCTTGTAACACGGGCTATAAGTGCGACCTAAGTATGTAGCAGGGAACCGCACTAGGGGGGGGGGTGCTGCAGCACACCACGCGAGCACCGCACCATACGCGCGCGCACGGCAGCAACTCGCTGCCTGCAAGGTCCTCCCCTGCTGGAGCGCACTGCTATATATCAGCAGTGATCCGGAGATTCCTTTCTATCAGCTTTCCAACGCAAGTGGAATGATTCCGATCCAAGCACAGGAGCGTGAGCTATGACCGTTTTTGTGTTTCAAGTAAAAGGCGTGTAGTGCTGCGTACATGGCGATTTTCGCACGCGTACGGCAAGCGTACGTACGTATTTCCAAACGGTGCACACACGTGCACACGTATAGTAGGATCTGGGTTACGCTGGGTTGCGGGACACTTAGTTAGTGTGGGGATGCGAGGCTCTTGACAGAGCTCTCAGTCCCCCTCGGGCTTCGTGCCATGAGTTGTGTTACATCAAGCAAGCTCTGATTGTCTCTTGTCCGCGGCTGCGATTCAGCCGTCCCGTTACACGCCGAGAGGTCAGCTACCCACCGAGAGATTTCCCAACGTCCGTAGCCTATCCGCCCCCTCCGTCCCCTCGCGTTGCACGCTCTGATCCTGCCAGCATCTGTTTGTGACGTGATTGTAATGAACAGCACAGCTTGGAACAGCTTGGAACAGCTTGGAGCAGGCCGGCCGGCATGAAGTGGCAAAGGGACGGCAGGAAGAAACGGGAGCGGCCGCGCGATGCAGCTCCAGGATGTGACATGGCGGCACAAGCTCAGCGCAAGCTCCCCCAATCAAAGCGACCTAACCTGAGCTTCTTGGGTGTGGCCATAATGAACACACTGTGACAGACTGATACATCACAGGTACATCCTAGACGAGCCGCAATCTCCTCCTGCGCCGCAACGTCCTCAAATACACACACACACAAACGCAGGCTGCTTGTTGACACAACCACAGGCTTTGGCAAGCGGGCAGTGGGTAGAGGTGGGCGTGCAGAGTACAGGCTTGGTCGGGGTCGGCTGTCTGGACGCGAGGAAGGAGATGGCCACTTGGGTATTACATTGTCAGGGGCAGGTCAGGGCGGGAAGTGAAGATTTTCAGTGTGGATGGGGAAGGTTCCATGCAGGTGAGCATGATGCCAGCAGCCCACCGTGGGACATCTGGTGGAGACTGCTTTGACACGCATCCCCTTGGGGCGGTAAACTGTAAGCCCTGTGTCAAAAGTTCTCCTGTGTCCCCTGTGTCTTGTGTTGGCTATGCGGTGGGATACAAATGGTTACCGGATAATGGATACTAGATACTGGATACTGGATACTGGATATTGGATACTGGATACTGGATACTGGATACTGGATATTGGATACTGGATACTGGATACTGGATACTGGATACTGGATATGAACTGGATACGAACGCAGACTAAAAAAACGAAAGGCTGGTGGGCCGAGGTAAGCTTGGTTCAGCTACCCACCCACCCGGGGATGGCGATGGTGGTGGCGATTGTGTTGGTCTGGTGAATTTGATTTTGTCAGGATGCTGAGCTAGTGCTGAGCTTAGTCGCACAGCTCCTCGCGCGTGATGGCGATGGTGGTGGCGATTGTGTTGGTAGCGGTTGTGCTGGTCTGCTGAACTCAGCATGACAGATGGACTGCACTGGACTTTGTTCAGGGTGCTGAGCTAGTGCTGAGCTAGATCGCACAGCTCCTCGCGCGTTGCCTGGCTCAGCGCCTTGACCTCGTCGCGCACGGCGAACGTGGTCCGCAGGTAGCCGAGCAGCTGCGCGTCGGTGCCGTCGCCACCCGGCACCGCCACCGTGAACGCCGTCTGCAGCTGCGCCCTCGACATGAACGCAGCTCCTCAAGGTGCAGGCGCTCTGCCAGCGCGAGCCAGCGCACGATGTAGGAGACGTAGAACTTGGGGTCGTGCGACAGCTCCCCGCGATTCTCCTCGACGAACGCCACCAGCCGCGCGAGCAGCTTGGGGAAGGCGTACCTGCACAGGCGACAAGAGTTTGGATCTGGGTTCAGGGCTCATTCGTGGTGCAGCTGGGCTGCATGCACGAGAACCCCTTCCCGCGAGATCGAGCAGCTACACGTACTCGCGCACCACCGGCAGCAGCGTGAGGACGCTGCCCAGCGTGAGGGCGGGAGGTTCGTGCTCCGGTTAGAGGTGGCTGAGGATGTAGGTCTACGCACCGAGGCTGCCGTCCACCTGTGGGCACGCACATGGGACGGGAAGCGGATCAGCCATCCGCTGCGACAGTGGCACATACAGGACATGACATGCGGCACATGCAGCAGGCAGTGTGTGGCCCCTGTGCCGCCCATTCTGCGCATTCCGCTCACCATGATGACGTTCCCCGAGGCTGTGCGGAAGAAGGACGAGGCCAGCTGGAGGATCTGACCGTGCGCGAGGACCTCGGCGCCACATTGCAGCTTCAGGGTCACGTCGCACGGCACACCACCTGCGGCGTGCAACGCACGCACCCGTGAGCACGGCGCACTTGGCACGCGGCCACACATCAGAACGCGTTCTGTTGACAGTGATGCAGACGCACCCGTGTCCAGCTGGAACATGTCCTCGCGCAGCACGGTGACGTCGACTGTCAGCACCAGCACGTCGTTTACGAGCCAGCCGGCCGAAGCGGGCCTGAGCATAGACAGCTCGATGAGCTTGAAGGCGCCCGATCCAGGGCACTTGTGGTTGAACGTGTGCGCGGAGCCTGCCCTCGCGGTTGCCAGGCAGCAGCGGGCATGCGTCAGAGCAGGTGCGCTGCTTATCGAAGCACAGTCACCCGTTGACGTGTGCGTGGAGCCTGCTCTTAGGCAGCAACAGGCAGCAACAGGCATGCGTCTGAGCAGGTGCACCTGCTTACAAAAAAGAATCGCAGCACTGCTCACTGTGACTGACTCACCGTATGAGCGCGACTTGCTGGCGTCCGCCTGTTTGACGAGTGAAAGCTTGTACTGTGTGTGCGGCGCCCACATGGGATCCTGCAGGTCCAGGAAGACCGATAGATGCGAGCCGTCACCGTTCCTGCCGCGTGGGTGCAGACGCAGCTGCCTGCAAAGGGTGAGTGCCAGGCAACGCATTCAGACAGGTGTGTTGCGAGCAGGCGCTGCGACTCACGCCCACCCACCAGGTACCGATGCCTGCCTCGAAGCAGTGGGAGTGCACTGCATCAACGCTCTTGAGCGTGCACGCATGGAAGTTGTTGATGCACCACTGCGGCACAGCGGGATCACAGTGCGTTAGCGCATGCAGCAGCGCGCGACAAGCGCATGCAACAGAGCGCATGCGCACGCTGGACGCGGCAAGGATCCACGGATGGCAGGCGCATGGAGTCGAGAGTGCATGGGACTCGGTGGTCCCCATGCAGCAGTGCATGCGGCACTGCAGTGGTGATGGCGTGGCAACCATCACAGCCCATAGCCCATCACAGCCCAGATGCCATCCCAGCTCGAGCTGAGCTCAGAGCCCATGCCCCACCGTGCAAGAGAGCGAAGGGTAAGAGCTAGCGCCCCCCGCGCCTCGCTTGCGGCTGCAAGTAGATCTGATCAGGGGCCCTTGCATCTGATTTTGCACCAGCTGGCGCCACACTTTGAGCCCCCATGCGCGCATGCATGCGGCACAAGGAACGAGACTATGCCCATGTCCATGCCTCGCTCCTTATCGACGCCATCGACGCATGTAGATGCCCGCTGACGGGGGAGTGGAGCGCTCAGTAATATTATAGGCCATCGCGCTGCTCACGACGACGGGCTGAGGCTGCGACATAGAGGGTACTGAGAGCGTGTGATCACACAGTGACAGGTGGGTGCATTGTACAGGCAAGCCCACTGCATCATTGCAGCGCATGGGACTTGCAGTCTGTGCCCCCGCATGCATGCGCGCATGGGGCGTGCGGTCTGGACCCTGCGCAGAGGGAGTGGGAGGGCGCCTTGTGGCCCTGCACGCATGCTCATGCACACACACGCGAGTCCATGCACCACCCGGCGATGCTCATGCACACACACAAGCAGCCATGGCGGCGCCGGCGGACCGCGCGCTGCTCATGGGCTACGGCAGCTCCCAGCTCAACATGGCCGCGGTGCGGGCGCGCGCTGAGGAGCTCAAGCGCAGCGTTCAAGACGTCGTCGACGCGCTCGCAGCTGGCGCGACGCTCCACTGGGAGGACTTCCTGAAAAAGTTCACGATTGTCAACCAGCAGATCGCGTCCCTGCGCGAGACGCTGCGCGGCGTCCTGAAGCAGGTGTGGGACTGGCGAGGCTGTGTGCGTGCCACGGATTGGGGGGGTGTTGAGGCGCCCCTGCCGCAACACGCCTAGGAGTTGCCTCAGGCCTAGGAGCCGCCACACGCCAAGTACTCGGCCGTGCCCAGGCCTCTGCGTGTGCGGCGGCTCAGCACTGTGACAGAAACAGTCACATCGGCTTTCCAGCGAAGACTACCTTCTAGTCCTGGTACCACCGCCTAAACCCAAGTCCAGTTCTGGCCCTAACAATTACTTACGAGGGGCGGTAGCCACCAGCCGGCTGCCTGCCAACGTGTAGTCCCAGAGCAAACAGGAGGACTATTGGGTGACGCCTCCAAAATAGGTCCTAACTGCTTCCAGGGGTAGGGGGTCAAGTGGCGCTTGCGAATCTACTTGACCGCCGAGGTGGAGGGGCCGGCGCCAGTGATCCCTGGGAAGGATTCTAGTGATTGGTTTTTTCCCGGCTCAAGCAACTCCGACCGCTTATAACAGGCGCAATACATAGTGGGTGTCCACGCAACGCGTGTCGCTGTGCTGCTCTCGGCGATACCTTTCCAATGCACCCCTCCACGCCCTGTCCCAAAAAGCGAGGTGAGGTTTTCTGGGAGATGGGAAATCCGGCCCGGAGCGGTGTACGGCTCGCAGGGGAATCACTGGCCGGCGCCCGCGGGGCAGCCGGACCGTACACCTGACGCGTGCACCGAAACCAATCTTCCCAGGTCGTGGTGCACCCCAAGCTGGTCGACCGGCCGGACGTCGCCGCCGCGCTGCCGATCCAGCTCGCGTCCATGATCACGCCCGACATGGAGGCCCGCGAGGCGGCGCTGGTGGCAGAGGCGGAGGAGGCAGCCGCATCCGTCGCGGGCGGTGGGGACGGCGCGGGAGCAGCGGCGGGCAGCAGCAACCCCGCCGCGGCGGCGGCGCTACGGGCTCAGCGCTACGAGCAGGTCAGTACAGGAGCACGCGGGCACGCGCATGCAAACCACAAACACACCCACGCGCCAACGCGCACAGAGAGAGAAGAGCGGCCAGGTCAGGAGCCAGGTCGACTCGGGAGGATGCCCACCTTGCGCGCGCGCGCTTGTGCTGCCTTCCACCACCACCCATCAATACAACCATCTAGAGCACCAACATCCACCAGACAGGGGGAGCGAATACGTGACAACCAGGGCGCCCACATGTATGTGGTTCACTCATCGCTGACATTCTGCTGTTGATGAGGTTACAATCCACCTGCGGCGGTCACACTACGTTTTCAAAGCTCCAGCAGGATTATGAGAGCTGTCCTGGGACCTGCCAATAAGTACCTGCCAATAAGGGAGGGCCCCCGGGCCCCACAGTAGCGACCCCACCCACACTCGTTGGCGGGCGCCAAGCAAACAGCAAGCAAGCAACCAACCACACGACCATGCACGCGCGCGCTTGCGCCCAACCACTGACCACGAGGTCCCTGGTAGGCTGGCGCGCTGCGTGGCCTTGTGAGCTCACCTAGTAGAGCCCCCCTACTAGACGTGTGGTCTCGGCCTTAACTCACGCCCCGGGGTCCTCCGGGCGCGTGCATGTAAAACCAGTGGTGATGGATGTTACAGTCAGGGACACCTCTAAAGGCGTATAAGACCGTGCTCGGCGCGTATGGCCCGAGCACCTTAATGAGCTGGCTGACCAGTAAAACCTGTGCCCAACCATTGACCACGCAGGTCAGCAGCCAGCTCGACGCGTTCAACCGCTTCCTCAGCACCCTGTGTGCGCATGGGGGACCGCTCCACGCGCAGGTGTGTACGACGGGTTGTACAGGTTTTCATGTACGCGCCCGGAGGACCCCGGGGCGTGAGTTAAGGCTTAGACTACACGTCTAGGGGAGCTCCACTTGTAGAGCCCGCAAGGCCACGCAGCGCGCCAGCCTACCAGGGGGGAGGTGTGTGCGACAGAGTCTTTGTGGGACCCTTAGCCCTCGCACGCAGGCACGCGCGGCCACGCACACGCACATGCCCCACGTCCGCATCTGCATATGCGCAGGGTGTTGGTATGTGTGGCGCCCCCCTTGTGCCATGCGCCTGTGCATACACACAACCCACACATGACCGCATTCGCACCTGCTTACTGCAATTTGTGCCATGTGCCCGCCCGCGTGCCCCCCCCCCCCCACACACACACACACGGACACGCCCGCATCCACACCTGCTTACTGTAATTTGCGCCGTGCGCCCGCCGCGCGCGCAGGCGCCCGCCCACACACGCCCGCATCCGCACATGCTCACTGTAACTTGTGCCATGCGCCCGCCCGCGCGCGCAGGCGCCCGCCAACACACACGCCCGCATCCGCATATGCTCACTGTAACTTGTGTCACGCGCCCGCCCGCGCGCGCCCGCATCCGCACGTGCTCACTGTTAACTTGTGCCATGCGGCCGCCCGCGCGCGCAGGCGCCGCCGCGCAAGGAGATTGAGCGCGGGAGCAGGGCCAACCAGGCTCTCGCAGCAGAGGGGAGCGCAGCACTGCTGGCGGGCGGCGCTCTGTCGCCGGCGGGCGGCGACGGCGGGGGGCACGCGCCCAAGCGGGCGCGTGTCGGCAGCCAGGGCGGCGACGGCGCCGGCAGCTCCAAGGCGCTCGACCCCGGGCTGGCGGCCCTGCTGTTTGGCGAGGGGTTGCGGGCGGCGCAGTAAGAGGCCCGACCGCACCTGTGCACGCGTACGCCCAGAGGTGTCGTTTTACACGTTTTTACATGTGCGCGCCTGGAAGACCCCGGGGCGTGAGTTAAGGCCTAGACTACACGTCTAGGGGAGCTCCACTAGGAGAGCAGCGCGCCAGCCTACCAGCCCAGAGGTGTCGGACTGGGGGGCCTGGGGTGGGCCATGGCCTGGCCAGGGTAGTCGAGCGCACGCGACCGTCTCTGGGCCTTGGAACAGTAGTCATGAGAGACATGGACCGCGCGTCGCCTGAAGCCAGCAGGGGCCACGGCAGGGTCTCCCCATGCAGGCCCAGTCTGTCACCTCGGGGTGCGCAAGGGCTGGCCACTGGCAGGGAGGTGGGGGGAGCACTGGCGGTCGGCGGACCGTGCACATCGGACCCACGTTGGCGGTGATTGTAACATCGTGGTCGTGCGAGGGACGCAGGCAGCTGCGCGGTGTGCTGTATGTCATGAGTTTGTGAGTGTGTGTTTCCACACACACTCGCACACACAACGGCACAAGCACAGTCGCCTCCTGCTCTCCTCGTCTCGGGTGTTGGACAAACTGGTCGGGATGGGATCGTGTTCGCATGAGTCTCTAACCCGCACCAAGCGCACCGCATGCATGATTGTGTGATCTAACGACGTTACAATTCATCATCATCGCACCACGCACTGTGTGTGGACGCTACAGTTTCTCGTCTCTTTGCCCCTCACGTCCATGCCGGGTAGCCAGCTCCTGCCGGTCACCAAAAGGCGGGACTCCGTGTGCTGCAGCAACCAGGTCAGGTTTACCCCACCCCATGTGTCTATCATCCCCTTCCATTTCCACTGCCCTTCTGGCAGGGCATCCTTGTGCGGGTCACAAGTGCAAATGGACCATGTCCCCGTGCAACATCCCGGTTGGGTTTCAGGGTCAGGGAAAGTGGTCAAAACCACCGCATCGGAGAGAGAGAGGGTTGCTGTGAATGCCAGTAGGCCCTTGCTCTTGTCAAGCCAACGATCTGCGTGCCTGTTGTCCTAGTATTGTATGCATCGCTCAGTCAGAGTGGCTGGCGCTACCGTGGGCTAATTTTGTAGCTTGACCTTTTTGGTGGGCCTCGTGCCTGCTCTCTTCCCGATTGAGCTTTGGAACCGAACGTGTGATTGCCGGCAGTGATTAAAAAGTGGACGAAAGGCCCTACGAGAGCTGACCCGACTAAGTCGCGGCTAAGTCGCGGTTTCAAAACAGGCGTTCGCGACCACTTGCGACTTGAACTGCGAACCGCACGAACTGCGCTCCGCACTGCCCCCCTCGCAGCGGCGATGGGCTTGTGTAATTTAAACAGTCATGCACGCCAACGGTGGGAGCCTGAGGTGCACTCTCAACGAAGGTCGATGCAATGCGACCAAGCCGCCCGTCTCAAGTCGCCGTCCAAGTCGCCCGCGGGCGGCACGGCCGTGCACCATCACGCGCTCTCGGGATCCACGATCACCCAGCTACCAATTGACTGCCATGCATCAAGCAAATCAAGCGGAGTTGCACCAGGTGTCGAGTCTGGGTGTGAGTGTGGTATGGAACGTTTTTGTTGCGACGAACCGTAGCCCACCCATTCCCAGCCCATCCAAACATTGGCCCAGTACGCGCGCTGCATCGTGGCACAAGGGAGCCGTCGCGGAGCGGAGCATCGATCGGCCGCAAGCGTCTGGTCAATTTGTAACCGCTGGTGCATCGCAGCATGCGACTCCGCGCGCGCATGAGCAAGCGAGCGCCACCACTTGCCTGACCACCACTCCTTGGGCTAACTTTTGCGCCCATGCCCTCCCCATGCGCAGGTGGGGGCAATCTTTGACTGCAGTCAGTGCGCGCCCCAAGCGTCTCAGCAGGTGCGCTAGGGCAGGGAGAGCATGTAGGGCACCACACGCAAGGCCACACCGCAGCTGCTTCAGGGAGGGGGGGGGGCAGTGCATGGGGGGAGTTGGGCGCGTCTATGGAGGGCGCCCTCCATGCACGCCCGGCACATGGAGGGGCAGCAGTGCAGGTTGGGTGCGTGCGTGCATGGAATTGGGCGGAGCGCGTGCAATGGGTGGTGGTGCATGCGTAGGGGGAAGGGGCAGGGGGGGGGGTGCATGCAGGGAGTGCAGGTTGGGCGCGCGCTTGGGGTGGAGGGGCGCGCGCATGCATGCAGGGAGTTGGGCGCGCGTGCACAAAGAGAGTCGGGCGCGTGCAATGGGTGGGCGTGCATGCATGGGCAGGGAGCAGTGCATGGGGGAAGCATGCATCAGGGGGAGTTGGGCACGCGTGTGCATGGCGTGCATGGCGCGGCACAATTCTCAATGTTGCGCAGCAAGCAGGCTGACAAAGAGACCCCCTCTCACCCCTTGCCTACAGGTCCTAGGCTGCCCGATCTGATGCTATCACGAGGCAGCGCAAGAGGCTGTGTGGAGGTTGACCAAGGAGAGGAGAGAGTGGGCCTCTGTTGCTGTGGGCCTCTGTTGCCTCATGAGGCAACAGAGGGACAGAGGCCCAGAGTAGCATTTACCTAGGCGTTTCGCGCTGTAAGAGAAACGCTCCAAGCGACCATCGGCTAAGTCGCGTCTTGGAGATCGGAACTAATCGCGTCTAAGTCGCGACTAAGTCCTGATTTCTTGGGACATTCAAGACGCGGTTAGGATTGCCCACTGAGGCAACTAAGTCGCGACTTAGTCGGGTCAGCTCTCGTAGGGAGGGTCAAACCCTACCAGTATCACCAAAGGAATGGCTCCGGCAGCCGCAATCGCAGACTTGTTGTTTGCATTACCGTGCGCAAGGCTGCCCAATGCGCCTGCTGCCACCTGCTGCATGTCCTCCGAGAAGTCCGGCCCAAGCAGATGGACCTGGGGTGGAATGGCGCCAGCGCGCGCAATGACGATCTTGTTCTGAGCATGGTTTGCAGCCAGGTTGCGTAGTGCACCTGCTGCCGCTGCCAGCACTTCGTCGGACGAGTCGGGCGCAAGTAGCAGCTGCACCAGAGGTGGAATCGCTCCAGCAGCGGGAATTGTAGTCTTTCTTGGAGCATAGGTTGCCATGTGGCCCAGTGCACCTGCGGCCTGCACGCGAGGGGGCATATCGGGCCGGAGCTCGTGCACCAGGCCTTTGAGCTCGACGGACGACGGGGCTGCCAGCTGCGTGCATGCCGTCTGCAAGTCTGCAACCTGGCTGCGCAGGTCCTCGGGGCTGTCGCGCACGTCGAGCTTGAGGAGCTTGATGCATGCCTTGAGAGGGACGAGGCTCTCAACCTCGTGGTTATCAGCCAGCCACAGCTCCTCGAGTGTTGCACGCTGCGAGCGGTTGCACGCTGCGAGCGGCGACAGATCTGCCACACTCACGCCAGGCATCCGCAGGCACCTGAGCTTCGAACAGCTGCGCAGAGCGTCGAGGGAGATCAGGCCGAAGCAGCAGCTGACATCGATCACTTCAAGCGTCGCCGCCACGCCGCTGCTGAGCGCCGCCATGCCCCAAGGCTCGCACTCCATCCAATGGGGCTGCGAACGCAACGCGGCACGGTATGCACAGTTGCACAGGTCAGGGTGTATCACAGCCATGGCTGTGATCTGTGGCATTCAGAAGAGAAGCGTGCATGGGGAGCCTGGGGTTGCAAGGGGCGTGCAACATGGCGGGGTGTGCATGCAAGGGGCGCGCATGCATGCGGTGTGCATGGGGTGTGCATGGGCATGGGCGCTCACCTCGCGCAACGTGAGGCTCGTGAGGCCAGAAAGCGAGCAGGTGGCGAGTGGCGCCAGTTTAGAGGCGTTGCTCAAGCCGAGCAGGTTGAGGTCCCGCACGCGAGGCCAGCGCACGAGGGCGTGGCTCAGTTCTTGCTCCGTGAAGCCAGTATACGGGCTGGAAACGACCTCCACCGCCCAGTCCACGTGGTTGCGTAGTGAGGTGCACACACACCTCATCGCGCGCTTGGTGGGCCCATCCATCCAGCGCCACAGCAGCTGGGACAAAAGGTCAGGGGATAGGAGCACCTCGTGCGCGGACGCATGCGTCACACGCGACGCAGCCTCTGCCTCTGCATGTGCAGCGGCGCGTGCAGCTCGGCGGGTCGACATGGTGGTGCTTTGGGGGTGCTGTGGCCACAGCTGCGGTCTTTGGGGGGGTGAGAAGGTGTGAGAAGGTGATGTGGGGGATCTTTGTCCATGTGCTCCCCAAGTAGTGTGTGTGCCACATGGCAACCAGGGACATCAGACACACCACCACAATGTCTTGCGTGCAGCAGGCTATTCAATGAGCTTTCCAAATCGCCGTGCGGCCGCATGTCTTCCACACGCCCCGACAGGCTGGCGCCATGCCTGGCGGCTGCACTCTGCCTCCCTGGTGTTAAGGAGAACGATTTTAGGCTCAGACAATGCATTTGAAGAGAAGATTGACTGCGCGAGAAGGATAAGCGTGTATACCGTAAACTTGGGCCCGTGTACGTGGGCCCGTATACCGTATAATACCGTATAATGTATACTGTATACAAGGGTATACGTGTATACCCTTGATTCCTTGATCCGATTGAAACGGGAAAGGTGGATTCGGATGAGTTACATGATGGGCATCACAAATCCGGTCTATAAAAGCTGACTTTGCTATGATTGGTTGACAGGAAACACACAACTTGTTTTTTCTCACTGCATGGCAGCCGCAGCGTCCCTGCGCCCCATTCAAGCACCACATTCTTCCCTCCAACCCATGTTGCATCTGAGCATTGTTCTGGATAGCCCTTGTCATTGGCTGTCCAATGCAAGTCGAATCGTCAAAATCCATGCAGTATCAAGGGAATTGGAGCCTATACGCCTTTTACTTGCCGCACGCAAATTACTGTTTACAGTATGCACCCCGCCGTGTCCCGCCATATACGGTATTTATACGGTAACGGTATACATACGGTATATGCGGTATACGTATACCGTGCCGCACCCTACTCACGTGCAAGCAACACGATGTGACGCTTCCCTCTGTCATCGTGATGATGATGGATATTACAGTCTGTGTGACACCAGTAATGATGTATAAGACCGGTGTCGGCGCTAGCGCCCGACACCTTAAACTCAGTTTGTGGGAAACTGGCTGGCTACCTGGTAGGGGTGAGGGTAAACCCCCACACGCGCGCACGCACTGGACCTAGACAGGACACTGGGCCCCCAGATCCACCCTATACCACCCAGGTAGTGACAGCAACGCATTGTTGGTGTGCGCCTGTGTTCTACTACTAGTCCCGCCGCCGCCATTGGCTCCAGCAATCTCCTCCATGCCCGCCAGCAATCTCCTCCACGCCCGCCAGCAATCTCCTGTATGCCCGCCAGCAATCTCCTCCATGCCCGCCAGCAATCTCCTGTATGCCCGCCAGCAATCTCGTCCATGCATGGGCGCCGCCATGCGATCTCCATGCGCCGCGCCGCGCTCCATGCGCGCCAGCACCCGTACCACCCGCCTCATTCCCGTTCTTTAGCCATTCCCCGTGACACCTATGGCTGATCCTTGTTCCGCCGTCCCCTTTGGCATCTGTAACCCGTATCCTCTCCCTGTAGCCTCATTCCCCGTTGTTAACCGCCATCTCCATTATGGTGCCCGCCCGCTGGTGGGGCCTCGCCTCGCCCCATGCCGCACGGCTAGTGTATTGATTGCTGCGCCATCTATAATCTGCGCCTTGGGGCAGGGAACCCCTGCGCCACAACCTCCTCACAAAGCCTAGCCGCATGTGCCTCGCTTCCCATGTTTCTCAATTTCTCGCCATCCGCTTCCATGCCCGCCTGCAATCTCCTCCACGCCCGCGAGCAATCTCCTGTTTGCCCTCAAGCAAGCTCCTCCATGCCCGCCAGCAATCTCCTCCATGCATGCACGCGCAGAGCGCCGCCATGCAACCCCCATGCGCCGCGCGCGCCGTGCGCGCGCCGCGCCCGCCAGCTCCCGTAGCCTCATTCCCCGTTCTTTACCCATGCGCCGTGACGCATTAGCCTTGTCCGCCGTCCCCTGGCATGCATAACCCGTAGCCTCATCCCCGGTAGCCGCATTCCCCGTTCTTAGCCGCCATCTCCATTATGGTGCCCGCCCGCTGGTGGGGCCTCGCCTCGCCCCATGCCGCACGGCTGGTGCATCGATCGCGTCGCCATCTAATAATCTGCGCCTTGGGGCAGGGAACCCCTGCGCCGCAACCTCCTCACAAAGCCTAGCCGCATGTGCCTCGCTTCCCATGTTTCTCAATTTCTCGCCATCCGTCTCTCTCTTCCATCCAGGCACAGTAAACCATTAGGAGCCGCAATCTGCTTGAGTTCCGATCGTTGTGAGAGGGGGTGCATGCTCGCCGCAATTCTCGCCATCGTGCATCGTGCTCTCCATCGTACCGCTGCCCCATCTGCCACATAGCCTCGCCCCATCAGGACCAGTTCACCAGTAGCGCTGTGCGTCAGAGCCGGTCAGGGGAAATTTCCAGATTTTCAGCCGCCCAGTACCAAGCGCAGTTGTCCCGGTTGTCCGCCATCGAGCGGCGCCAGGGCGGGAGCCCCTGGCGAAGAGCTTATGGATAGGTATATCACTAACAGCTTTCGTAGCATTGTGTGGGAGGGGGGGAGCAGAACGGGCCTCATTCGGTGCCCCATTGTGTAACCGGGTGGTGAGCAGCCACCCTGCTACACAACAGAACACATTGTTTGCCCCTGGAGTACTTGCCACCACGCAGCAGCGCAGCCTCCTGACAGCGCAGCCTGCTGGCAGCAGTGCAACAGCGATGGCGCGCGACTGTGAAGCCGGCGCCGGACGCATGCTCGTCGTCGCATGAGGTCAAGGGCTATGGACGTGTGATGTCGGGTCGACGCGCAGCTGACGCGTGGACAGAGTGAGTGAGCGTGGCCCTCACACAGAGTGAGCAGTGCTAGTCGTGTGACCACCTGTCTACCTGCCTATTTCTTCACACTTTCTTGTCCCAGCTCATTTGACTCGCTAGTACGACCGATACTTGCCGGGTACCTCAATGCATGGGTCTGGCATGTTCTAGCAAAGTGCAGGGGTGACCCGCGAAGGGTCTGCAACATGCGCGCGCATTTCCTTTTTTAAATTTGGCCGATGTTGGGCCGTCGTTGGGTTAAAACTGCGATAAGCAGCGTTTCCCTCAATTGTGTGCGCGCCCCACAACTGCTCGCCGTCCTCGCTGGCGCTGGCTCCGTGTGGGATCGAGGCGACGAGCTGGCGCCATGGAGCGCCAGCCTCAGTGCTTTTGTTTTCGCCATTTGGGGCCATTGGGGGCCATTTGGCCCAAAAACAATTAAGTCGAAGGTCCACTTTGGGGGCCATGTTATCTGGCCGCACTTGTCAACGCTAAGTTAGCGGACAAGGCGGTCAACGGTACGTTGCTCCGCACGCCGGCTGGCCCCAAAACAATAACTAAACAAACTGAAAACTGAATCACTGGCCAGCCTACACAGGAAGTCTCCGCATCGGGCAGCGCTGCGCGGTGTGGCGCACGTATCAGTGCGGGGGGGGGGGAGGGGGCGGGGGCAAAACGACCCTCCCAAGTGACGCATATATACGCGGTGTGGCGCACGTATCAGCGTCGCACGCTTGTGTGTGCACCACACCCATGCACACGCACACGCACGCAGCTACAGTAGCTCTCCGAGGCCATGTCCTATCCTAGTACCACGCCTAGTCCCAAGTCCATGGGGGAGTTCTGCGGGTTGGGAGGGGTTGGGATGCAGCGGGTTGGGAGGGTTTGGGAGGGTCTGGGAGGGTTGGGACTCCCAACTTAGGAGGGTTTGGGATGCAAGGGGGTGTGGGGCGGCTGAACCAGGCCGAGTGCTGTAAGTGGCCAGAGGTTGATAGGCGATGTGGATCTGGTAGAGGGTACAAGACGGACAGTGCAAGGGACCACAAGGGCAGCGGGTAAGCTACGGCCGCGACCGGGTGACGCGCCACCGCCCGGCCGCCAGTGGTGACCCAACCACAGTGCAAAACGGACTGGGCTGGGCTATTTGGCTGGTGGACTGCCAACTTGGCTGGTGTGCGTGGATTTGGCTCCAGTGCATCCGGCCATCCCCACCCAACCTGAGACCAAAATGTGGCCACACCCAAAATTCCAAAGTCGACAAAACGGTCCCATCACGCGTGCAGAATGCCGTCACAGGCCTCGCGGAGCGCCATGCAACAGTCGCACCCAACCCCCTGCCGCGCCGCTGCGGGGAGCCAGCCCACCGCGACGCCTCCTACCGATCGGTACCACCCGTGGCATGAACTTGACGAGGCGCTGGGTCCCGTGCCGTGTCGCGTTGCGGGGGTAACTGTGCTGGGCGACACGAAACTTGTGGCACCTTTTGCGGTGTCGCCTCTAGACCAAATCCACTTTTGACGCGTGCTTTTTAGTTGCCGCCAATCTCATTTGGACGCATGCGTCGTGGGTGACCGTGGCCTGGAGAGACGGTGAAATGCGGAACGAAACCGTTCGGCGTCAAACGTTACACGTCACGGTTGCGTTTGACGCAAAACGGTTTCGTTCCGCATTTCACCGTCTCTCCAAGCCACGGCCAACCACGACGCATGCGTCTAAGTGAGATTGGCGGCAACTAAAAAGCACGCGGTCAAAAGTGGATGTGGTCATCCAGGGAAGCCACAAGAAATTCCCAAAGTTTGGTGTTGCCCGTTTTGGCCACTTTTCTCCGGGATGGGCCCAAGTTGCGTTGGGATGGCCATGCTACATGACGAGCCAAAATGCATAATCGCTGCGTTATAAGAGTCCTGCGCTCTACCAACTGAGCTAACCGGGCTGGCTTCCACATGGGGGACAAACCCATTATGTTGTGAACCGAAATTCACCCGATGTGGGGCTCGAACCCACGACCACAGGATATCCAAGACTGTACATGAACATGTTAATTTGTTGAGGATCTTACAGATGATGCACAAAGTGTCGAATTGTGTTTATATATATCTTAACACATTGAGTAAAGGCGTATTATTGCGCTTGCCGCCGCTTGCGCGCCCATAAAATACAAAAATACAAAAACAATTGACAATTGACAAGCGCATGCCATTGAGCGTGCCCCCGGAAGTGAGACCCCTGAGCCTGCGGCGCACCCCTTCGCCTTTCCTTTTCCCATCCCCTTCCTGTTTCCCTACACATACAGTGAGCCCGCGTCCCCTCGGGGGCGTGGGGAGTACCACCGGCCCGTGTAACAATCTCTCGCCGCTTGCCCTGGTGGGCGCGCCCCAGACTGCCGACATCGACGTCGCGACGCTGCGCGCCACGGTGGAGGCGCAGAAGCGACAGATTGAGGCCCTCACGGGCATGCTGCAGACCTCAGCGACATCGGTGAGCCACCTGGTGAGCCGCGTCCCTGGGGTGCCCATGCAGACACAGATGCCGCATGCGCGCACCTGCCAAGGCTGCCCAGCCTGCCCGGCCCGCTGCTGCTGCTCCCGCCCCTGTGACGTCGGCGGCGGGAGCGCCGACGGGGGGACGGCCTGCCGCAGCGGGCGCCGCGCGTGCCGCTCCTGCCAGCAGCCGCGCCCCAGGACTGTCGGCGGTGGCGGCCGCCGCGCAGCGGCGCCAAAGCTTCGTGGCGAGGACGCGGGCGCAGCCACCGCGCGCGCCTCATGATTGACGGCGAGCGGGTGCCCCCACCTGCTTGCAAGTCTGACAACTGAAACTGAGCTGTGGCGCTGGTCGCCCACAGCCCCGAGGCCCGCGCTGCCGAGCTGAGGGAGGCGCAGCGCATGCGGCTGCGACCGCCAGCCACGACCCCGCTTCTACGAAGCTGCCCACTACGGGACGACTACTGACCAGGGCGCCCCCCCTGCTGGGATGGGCGACGGCGGCACGCTGATTGCTTGGCGGTCCACAGTTGGCGCACATTGCGCTCAAGGAAGGAACCTCGCTGGCGCTCGCTGCGCTGAGTGGTCAGCGTGCTGCCCCGCCCACCCCCCGGAGGGCCCCGCCCGCCCCGGCCACTCTGTGGCTTGGGTTTTGATACTGATTTGCCGAGTTTGCGGGTGGCCGTCCTACGGGGTTAGGCTACGCCGGACGGTTGATGCTCTGCTAGTGTGTGCGCGCCCATAAAATACAAAAATACAAAAACAATTGACAATTGACAAGCGCATGCCATTGAGCGTGCCCCCGGAAGTGAGACCCCTGAGCCTGCGGCGCACCCCTTCGCCTTCCCTTTTCCCACCCCCTTCCTGTTTCCCTACACATACAGTGAGCCCGCGTCCCCTCGGGGGCGTGGGGAGTACCACCGGCCCGTGTAATAATCTCTCTCTCGCTTCTGGACGAGCCTTCCCCCGACGACCACACCCTGATAACTGACTTCTTCCCAGTCCTCACGGCTGGCCCGGCTCAGCCTGACACAGCTGACCGCGCCGGCCGCGCGGTGGTGGCCCGCTTCTGGACGAGCCTCCAGGAGGTCACCTCCCTCGACCAAGTCCCACCGGCGTGGGCTGCGACCGATGGCCCTCCCCCTGACCACCCGTTCATCGGGGTGGTGCGTGCGGGCAACCGGCCTCGCCTCTGCCTCCACGCTCCGGTGGATCCCCCCTGAACGAGTTCGCGGGGAGCATGCGCCCCCCCCCCCGACTCCCCTGACTCTGACTTCTGACTAGGGCGCCCCCCGGCTAGGGTGGACGACGGCGGCGCGCTGATTGTTTGGCGGCCCACAGTTGGCGCACATTGCGCTCAAGGAAGGAACCTCGCTGGCGCTCGCTGCGCTGAGTGGTCAACGTGCTGCCCCGCCCGCCCCCCGGAGGGCCCCGCCCGCCCCGGCCACCCTGTGGCTTGGGTTTTGATACTGACTTGCCGCGTTTGCGGGTGGCCTGCCCCACGGGGTTAGGCTACGCCGGACGGTTGATGCTCTGCTAGAGTGTGCGCACACATAAAATACAAAAACACAAAAACAATTGACAGTTGACAAGCGCATGCCATTGAGCGTGCCCCCAGAAGTGAGACCCCTGAGCCTGCGGCGCACCCCTTAGCCTTTCCTTTTTCCATCCCTTTCCCGTCTCCCCGCACATATAGTGAGCCCGGCGTCCCCTTGGGGGTGTTTGGGAAGTACCACCGGCGCGTGTAACCAATCTCTCTCGCCGCTTCTACAAAGCTGCCCACTACGGGACGACTACTCACCAGGGCGCCCCCCCCGCGGGTGGACGACGGTAGCGCGCTGATTGCTTGGCGACCCACAGCTGGCGCACATTGCGCTCAAGGAAGGAACCTCGCTGGCGCTCGCTGCGCTCAGGGGTCCGCGTGCTGCCCCGCCCGCCCGCCCCCTCTCTCTCCGTCGTGCAACAATTTTCTCACGACATGGCTGTCTCCGCCGTCTGTTGCCACCATTGCCACACTGTGACCCCACTGTGCTGTGGCAGTGCCCCTCATTGGTGCTGCTGCTGCCGCTGTCAACCCACTGGTGCTGCCCCGAGTGCCGCCCTGATCGCCCTGAGCCCTGCTGCTGTCTGCGACGGCGATGTGAGCGACTGACGCAGGGCGGCTGCCGTCTGCGCTTGTGCTCAGCCACGCGGGCCACGCAAGCGCGTCGCTGCCGCCCCCGCTTGCCGGCCTGGTCGAGGGCCTCGAAGCGCTCGCCCCGCCGCGTGTGTTGGACCTTGAGCACGGCAGTGGCGCGCCGCGTTTGATGGCACCTTCGTGCAGGCCTGCTGCATGGGCCTGCACGAAGGGTGAATGGTCACGCCCCAGTAGCTGCACCAGTTTGGGGATCGCACCAGCAGCAACCATCGTCACCTTGTTGCCAGCGTCTGAAGCGAGAACCTGCAAAGCTGCGACTGCATGCTCCCTCACTTCAGATGGAGAGTCTGACCGCAGCAGCTGCACCAGCAGGGGGATGGCACGAGCAGCACCGATGGCGACCACATTCTCAGCGTTCTGAGCAAGGCATAGCAGTGCGGTTAACGCACACAACTGCAAGACAGCTGGTGAGCCAGCCCTCAGCAGCTGCTCCAGGAGAGGGATGGCGCCAGCACCAGCAATCGTGACCCAGTTGTCAGTGTCCGAAGCGAGGAAGGACAGCGCTCCAACTGCCCAAATCTTCACCACAGCTGGAGAGTCAGGCCCCAGCAGCTGCACCAGTGAAGGTATGGCACCAGCAGCAGCGATTTTGGCTCGGTTGTCAGCGTTCAAAGCGAGGTTGGGAAGCGCTCCAGCCGTCCCAACCTTCACCACAACTGGAGAGTCGGGCTGAAGAAGCAGTACAAGTAGAGGGATGGCACCGGCAGCAGCGATCGTGACCTGATTGTCGGCGTTTGAAGCGAGGCCGCGCAGCGCATTTGCTGTAGACTTCTGCACCCCACTTGGAGAGCCATGCTGCAACCACTGCACCAGTGGAAGGATTGCACCATCAGCAGCGATCATGACCTTGTTTTCAGCGTTTGAAGCGAGGCTGTACAGCGCACTTACTGCAGACTTCTGCAGCCCACTTGCAGAGCCATGCTGCAACAGCTGCACCAATGGAGGGATAGCACCGGCAGCAGCGATCACGACCCTGTTGTCAGCGTCCAAAGCGAGGGTTTGCAGCACATTTGCCGCAGACTGCTGCAGCCCAGTTGGAGAGCCATGCTGCAACAGCTGCACCAATGGAGGGATAGCACCATCAGCAGCGATCGCTACCCTGTTGTCAGCGTCCAACGCGAGGCTTTGCAGCACATCTGCCGCAGACTGCTGCAGCCCAGTTGAAAAGCCATGTTGCAACAGCAACGCCAATGGAGGGATAGCTCCGGCAGCAGCGATCGCGACCTGATTGTTGGCGTTTGAAGCGAGGATAAGAAGCGCCTTTGCTGCAGACTCCTGCAGCCCAGTTGGAGAGCCATGCTGCAGCAGCTGCACCAACGGAGGGATGGCGCCAGCGGCAGCGATCGTGACCTTGTTCTCGACGATCGCAGCGAGGCGCATCAGTGCCCCACATGCACTTCTCTGTACATCGGAGGGAAAGCTCAGCCCCAGCAGCTGCACCAATGCAGGGATGGCGCCAGCAGCAGCTATGGTGACCACATTCTCATCGCTCTGGCAAAGCAAAATCAGTAGGTTTGCTGCCTGATCCTGCACCTCGGCTGCAAAATTAGCCCCCAGTAGCTGCACCAGTGGAGGGATGGCACCAGCAGCAGCGATCGCAGCCACGCTGTCTGCATTTCGATCGCGACACAGCGAGAATATTGTCACCAGAGCTCCCTTCAGCTGGCCAGGCCGAGAGGCGACACCAAGCTTGCACACCAGTTTCTTCAAGTCCCTTGCGTTGGGGAGTGGAGGCATCGTGTATGTGCGATGAGCCTGTAAACCTGTGTTTGCACAGGGAAGCATGCAGGCGGAGCGGACATGCTGCAATCAGCCACGAGTTACGCATGGGGTGCCCGCTGCATGGCAGGCTCTGGACATGGGTTAGTTGGCATCCAGGCCGCTGGTCGTCCGTGCGTGCGTATGTTGTGTGTGTGCGTGTGCAGGCATGGCAGGTCAGGCAGGCAGCTTCTCATCGGAAATCGTGCATGGTGGCGGGCGTGGGCATGAGGTGTGCGCATGGTGGTCTGTGGGCTTAACTTCACGGGAGCCTAGGCGGGCGGGCATGCCATGATCTAGGGCGTGTGTGCGCAGGGGCGCGCGCATGGGGCCAAGAGGCAGGCAGGCCACACATGCAGCACATGCACGCCTGCCCACCGTCGTCAAGGACTGGGAGCGCGCGAATGGCACACGATCTGGCGGTGACCGCGGGGCGCTGAAATTGGAAGGCGGCAGGATGGTTGCAGGAGAGGACGGAGAGATCAGGCGTCGACCAGGTTGAACCAGGTTTGCCAGGCGGCAGCAGCACGCGTGGTTGGCAGGCCTTGGGCGTCGGACGTGGAATGATTCGCGGCGTTTGACAAGTGGCATGTGGCGTGATAAGTGTGGAACCCTATTGCCCAATAATATTGCCGGGGTTGCACGCAGGTCTCTTTCACTAGTCCCTTGCGCTGCCCTGCCCTCTGACATGATCTTAGGTCATGTATACTGCTGTGCCTGCACCATCTGAGACAGATAACTGAAGCAGTAGGGGGCGGCATGTGTCTAGACAGATCTGTCTGCTCCCGCCCTCGGAATGCCATGCATGATGATCATGCCCTCGAGCCGGAGGATGCATATGGGGAGCTCATACCGTATTGATCAGACGATTTGGTGAAACACCATTTGGTAAATTTTGAAATTTTGCGTTTTGATTGTGCCAAAAAGCCATGTTTGGTTATGTCTGGCCTTTTTCCAGGCAGGATCGCGTTACACGAAACCCCTACAGAAGGCGTTCATCAGGAGGCGACTCACGCCCAACCTGCTGTTGGGGCTTGCCCTGATGGACGCGCCTATCATCTCAAGCCACTGAACTCCACCGGGCTCGACGCGCCAGCCACTGCGTTTGTTTACACGCCCGGCACGGGTGCTGCTGCTGCTGTGGCGGCTGCGCCAGTGGCTGCGGCTGCTAGCAGCGCTGCGCGTGCGGCTACCCTGTCCTCGCTCTGCTGTGCCTGCTGCTCCCTAGATGCCCTGAGGCGGTCAAAGGCGGCCTGCATGCCGTCCTCATCTCCGTTGCCCTCAACCTTCGAGGTGTGTCCGCTCTTCTCCCCCTCCTCCTCCTCTGTCTCCTCTTCCTCCTCCTCCCCAGTGGCGCCACCAACGCTGCTCCCAGCGCCGCCCGCAGCAGCTCCACCAACTCGCCCACCGCCGCGCCCGCCGCCCCGCACTTCGACCACGTCCGCCAGGTCCCATGCGCGTGCACCGCGCCCGCGCATGGGGGCAGGGGGCGGAGGGTTGGCTGCACGAGGAGAGCGGGCCCTGCTTCCTGATGGCCCCACTGAGCCCAGAAGCTGATCCAGGCGTTGTGCCAGATAGCCCAGCCACGGCTGCTGCGGGCTCGGCAGCTGCGCGCCTGCCATCTGCGCGCTCGGCAGAGTGGCGGACCAGGCTTGCATTTGCGGGTGACCAGCAGCAGCACCTCCAGCAGGCTCTCCGTCAGGATCTCCAGCAGGCTCTCCTGCATGCTCCACCACCATCACGTCGTCGTCGCCAGCAACTCCCCTATCAGGGTCAGGGGGCCTCTCCTGATGGCTGGACATGCCTGCAGTCTCTTATCCTGGTGGTATCCCAGCAGAGGATGAATTCCAGCGGCTGTCCAGAGTGGCTGTGGCGGCACAGGCGGAGTGAACCTGTCCGAACCCTCTAACGGACAAATCTTAAAACCGACTTTTCTGGGTCTTCGAAAAGTCGGAATTCACATTTACACACAGATTCGGAAAGTTCTCGTCGCGTAGATCATTTTAGACCTATAATACGCGGCATTCGACTCAAGGGGGGGCGTTCACACCCCCACGCTCATTTTTTCGCTGATGATACGCCTTTGGTAAATTTTCCGGCGCGCATTAACGCTGCGCACGCCATTTGGTGAATTTACCAAACTTTGTTTCACCAAATCCTCTGATCAGTACGGTATGAGGAGCTCATATGGGGATCTCAAGACCCTGATCGCTTGGAAGAATGGAGGAGGGTGCAAGGGTAAAGGCAGGGGGTCCCAACCCACGTAGGACAACACACTCACACCGCGCAGCAAGAGCTCTTGAAAGAGGCGCCTCCAAACCCTGTAAACACACCCACAGCTCGCTTCCCCCACTGCCTGATAAATAATTGGCTCTTGCGCCCCGCCTCTCCTTCAGGAAGCGGTTGTCCGCCCCGCTGTGGCCTTAAGGTTTGAGCCTGGTCTCCTCCATCTTCAAGGCGCTTACTGACCGCGAGCGGACGCAGCACAAGGCCCTGGCCTGCATACAAAGTGGCCTGCGCCTGTTCAATGACGGCCTGCCCGTGCTCGCGCCCTCGCTCTGATTCCCTGATTGCCTTCTGCTCAAGCTTGAGGCCTTTAGGCCCCAGCTGGCTGTTCAGCAAAGCATGGTTTGACTGGGGTTTCATTGTGGCTCGGCTGCTTTGGCTTTTGTGGTTCATGATCACCGACTTTGTCTGACTTTGGGTTTTGTCCCCCTATCGACACAAACGCAAGGCAGCAGCACATGGGCAATGGCGCGCAAGCACAGGCACATGCGGCACAGGCACAGGCACAGGCACAGGCACAGGCACAGAAGGCACAGGCACTGGCACAGGCACAAGCACTGGCACATGAGGGCATGGGGCAGGCGCAGCAGCAGACGCAGCACCAGATGGATGGCAATGGGGATGCAGCAGCAGCTGCAGCAGCAACATCAGCAGGCGGGGGCACAAACATGGGGGCCGCAACACATGGGCATGTGGCAGCACCAGCAGGCTGGGGGGGGCCAGCATGCGGGGACGGGCGGGGGGGGGACACCACTGGCGGCGGGGCCGCCGCATCAGGTGATGACTGGGCCGCCGGCATGGGACCCCATTGGCGTAGGGCAGCAGCATGCTGGAATGGAACAGCAGCAGGGCATGGGGTCGGCGAGGGGGGGGGCAGGGCCACTGGGGGCGCTGGGGGCGCCCCCGGTGGCGGCAATGGGCCCCATGCACGACGCGGAGCACACCGGGATGGCCGGGCACGGCCGGGCCCAGCCGGCCGGGCCACGCCCCGGCATCGGGTTACGCGTAATGACGTGGAACGTTAAAGGGCAACACTATCACATAGACCAGAGCGCCGACGTCAGTAACTGGCTCTGGGCCACAACGGACATCATCGCATTCACTGAAACTGGGCATACCGGCGAGGCCCCCGGGGCTATTAGGGGGTTCAAGTGCCTAGCATGCAGCCGACGCCCATACACCGCTAAACACGGGGGGGTGGCGCTTCATGTGCGCTCCACGATCGCGAGCCACGTCAAGGTGGTGGAAGACACCCCAGCGCTGGGGATGCTTTGGTTCAGGATTAGGCTCAAGGGGGGGAGGGACGTGTACGCGTGCGCTGTCTACCTCCCCCCCCCCACCTCCACGTACCTGAAGCGGGAGGGCGGGAGCCTGTCGGCGGAAGCCCACATGCTGGCTCTCGCCCAAGGGATAGCCAAGTACAGGGAGCTGGGGGAGGTGCTAGTTTTGGGGGACCTCAACGCCCGCACCGGCCAAGCGGACGACAGGGGGGGGCACGACGCCGAGGGGGGTGACCCCGCCCTCGCGCTGACCGCTTGGGACATCACACGGGCTGGGCGGGTAGGACAGCGGACGTCTGCCGACCACGGGCCGCAGAACGCGCACGGGAGGGACATGATTAGACTGTGCCGAGACACCGGGATGGTGATTCTGAACGGGCGCTTGCCAGAGGATGAGGGGGGAGCACACACATTCCATGCAACAGGCAGGAATGCGCACAGCGTTGTTGACTACCACGTTGCATCGCCGGCACTCATGTTTAGCGAGACGGGGGCCCCGCGGGAGGGGGCCACGCTCAGGGTGCATACGATCCCCACCCTGCCAGGCTGGAAGGGGTCCTTTGACCACTGCCCAGTTGTGCTGACCATGGGCGAGGCGGCCGGTGAGGCGGTCGCCACGCCACACCCTACCATGCCATGCACCACGCCAACTAGATTTAGGTGGCCTGAGGGGGGGGAGCGTGCCTACGCACGGGAGCTGCAGGGGGTGGCGGCAGAGATCAAGGGGGCGCGGGAGGCCCCCACGGTAGATGAGGAGCAGGCGCTCCTAGAAGGGGCGGTTGAGCGGGCAGCGCGGGCGCTGCACGCGTCAGGGGCGGCTGGGGCGGTGCTGGTAAAACCAGGGGGGGGGGGCGCATCAGTGCGACCACACAACACATGGTATGCCCAGGAGTGCAAGGAGGCACGGCAGGCGTATCGAGAGGCCGAGAGGGCGCACGGGGCGCAGTCGACGCTGACCTCAGCAGCGTTCAGGGCGTATAGGCAGACCACGCGACGCGTGCGCCGGGCATGGGAGGCCCAGGAGTACGACGCTATGCTCAAACACATGCATGGCGCCCCCAGGAAATTCTGGCGCAAGGTTAAACCAGGGAGCCAGGGAGGGGGGCTGAGGGATGTAGAGGGGTGGACGACCTACTTTGAGGGCCTGGTTGGGGGCGAGCATGCCCATGGGGAGCTGCAGGAGGGAGGGAACCCGTTTTCGGATGCCTCCGAAGGAAATAAGCAGCGGGCACGAGTACTCAACGCTTGGATCACCGAGGACGAGGTGAGCACAGCCCTCCTGGGCATGGCGGCGGGCAAAGCGCCGGGCGTGGACGGCGTACCGGTGGAATTTTATCAAAGGGCATGGACTGGGGAGGGGGACACAGGGGGTGGGGGAGATGTGGAGGGGAGCGAGCCGCAACACGCGCTGCTTGAACCGATCACACATCTACTCAATCGGGTCTTCCGCGAGGGGTATCCCAAAGCATGGCACATGGGGGCAGTCACGCCGGTGCCGAAGAGAGGCAATCTGGACGAGCGGGACAACTATAGGGGCATCACGGTGGGTGGGGCGCTTGCTAAGCTCTCTAGTCTGGTGCTACTCCGCAGACTAGACGACCTTGCTGAGAAGGGCGGCCATAGAGCCGCCGGGCAGGCAGGGTTCCGGAAGGGGCGGGGGACCCCTGACAATGCCTTCATCCTACAGCACATGATTGAGAGGCGCAGCCATGAGCGAAAACCGCTGTATACTGCCTTCATCGACTTTAGAAAGGCATACGACTGCGTGCATCGGCAGCTCATGTGGGAGTGCCTTAAGAGCCTGGGGGTGGGGGGGGCGTTTTTAGCAGCCCTGACATCACTGTACGATGGGGCTGGCATGTGCGTGCGCATAGACGGCACGGTGGGACCAGGCTTCACCACACGCCAGGGGGTCATGCAGGGCGACCCAATGTCGCCGCTTTTGTTTGGGCTGTTTATCGACTCACTAGAAGGGGAGCTTGACGCACAGATGCCAGAGGTCGGGGTCCCCCTAGGGACAGGAGCAAACAGGCGGCTCCTACGGTTACTCTTGTATGCAGATGACCTCGTGCTCATGGCAGAGACGCCGGAGGCGCTCCAGCGCTTGCTAGATGCACTTCACGTTTTTTGCAGGACGCACGCTCTCACTGTCAATGTCCGCAAATCTGAGGGGGTGGTGTTTAACGACCAGTACTGCCCGGTCACGAGCGCCAGGGGAAGGGTGACCCTGAAGTACGCTGGTATGGACCTGCCCATCAATCACGAGTTTAAATATCTGGGCATGCTTTTTGGGAGCCGTCGGGCAATAGGCGCGGGGCTGGAGCAGAGGCAGGGGGCGGGCCAGCGTGCACGCTTCGCCCTAGCGCGCAGATACGATGCCATGGGCCTCCACAACGTGGGAGTAAAGGCGCACCTGTTCAACGCACTGGTGCGACCTGTAATTAACTACGGGTGCGAGATCTGGGGCCCAGGGTTGATGGCGGGGGCGGGCATGGGGGTACAGGGGATCTTCTCGGGGGCAGCCGACAAGTGGGGGTTGGCTGGAGGGGACGGGGGCCCCTCCAAGGCGGCGCGCCGCAAGTGGCGCGCCATGAAAGCCCTGCACTTGCAATCTGTGCGCGAGGCCCTCCGTATTCGCAGGTGTGGGCAACAGCTATCGCTGCTGGCGACGGAGGTGGGCTGGCGACCGCTGTCGACCGACTGGCTGCGGCAGGCGGCGCGCTTCTGGGCGAAAGCGCTACGGCGGCCGGATGGCGATCTGCTGAAGGCGGCAATGCGGGAGAGCTGGGAGCTAGCGGCGGGTGGCGTGCGAGAGAGCTGGGTGGCACAGCTGAGCGAGTGCCTCAGCACAGTGGGGCACACGCTGGTGTGGGGCCAGGAGGCGGGGGGCATCGCCCGCCTGCTAGAGACAGCAGCGGCAGGTTGGCTGGCATCAGAGACCAGCACACCAGAGCTGCCAGAGGACGCCAACCAGCTCAGCGTCGTCCGCTCAGTGCCTGACTCATGGTCACACCGCTTCAAGATGCTTACTTACTTGCGGTGGATGGCAGACGACTGTGGCGGCGCACCAATGCTCTGGACGGGGCTGAACAGCGCCGCCCAGATCACGACACTCGCACGCTTTAGAATGGGGCTGCATGAACTGCAGATAGAGAAGGGGCGCCACACGGCGCAGGCAGAGCCACGCAGCCAGAGGCTCTGTCGCCTTTGTGGCATGCGGGAGGATGAGGCACACGTGATTTTTGAGTGTCCAGCGTATACGGAGACACGCGTACAGTTCCACACCCTTTTCCTGAGCGTCCCTGGGGACGATAAAGGCTTGGATGCGAAGATGCGGGCGTTTATGAACCCCAGCCCGGGGCTACTTTACCCTTGTTTTTGGCGTGACATGGCCAACTTTCTGGTCTCGTGCCTTGATATACGTAACACAAGCCTGGAGATGGTAGAGGATCGGGAGGAATAATTGACCTGAAGCGAACGATGTTTTGAATTAGGAGTCAATGAGGCAGCCACGATAGTGGCGGGGACCCAAGCGTGGGTTCCCGAGGAGCTGCGGTGGACTGTGCCGTTTGCAGTGCACCGCAGCTGGCGCACCTGAGAAATGCCCACGCTGGGTCTCACACGTGAAAGCTGCCTCAAAGATGACGACCTCAAAACGGAGTATGCAGAAGGAACATATTTATCCGCTATAACCGGGGGGCAAGCTTGCTTTCTAACCTATCACCAAATCCCACACTGTTGGTCACTACTGACCGCCTTTTCCAGCCCCTTTCTAGGTAGTTAGGCTTAGGGATGTGCCCCTCACCGAGTCCTTCTGTGCCTCCCCCCTTCAGCAGGGGGGGGCCTGCGACACGTCCAATGTCGTGCTCGGTGCAACTACAAGGGGTCAGCTTCTGCTCAGAGCCGGGTTAAGGGTAACAGGTTGAGAATCCTGTGAATGCTGGTTGAAATCCCAGTTAGAAAACCCCTTAACACGTTAGAGGTTGCGGCCCGGCTGGATATCCTTTTCGGCCACGTCTTGGCCTTTCTCCCCACGGGGGGATGTCTCTTCTGGCAATTGGCGACGAACCTGCCTTGCGTTTTCCGTTTCCCAACATGCGCTCACCGACTTCAACAAGCGTTTGCTGCCGCTGCGGTAGGGGACCTAGGGGTGCGCCCACGCTCTTTACAGAGTTGGGGTTCCCTACCACCAACAGCCAGCCATCTCAGTAAGGTGCTCGGGCCATACGCGCCGAGCACGGTCTTATACGCCTTTACAGGTGTCCCTGACTGTAACATCCATCATCATCATCGAGTGACGACATGTCTTCAAAACCGCCCCCATGTTTTTCAAGGCTGCTGGGTAACTGCCGCAGCCACCCTTGTGGTGTCAGGTAAGGATTTAGCACGAAGGGTGCTATTGTCAGGACTAGCCAGCGGCCTCGCATCTCGAGATTCCAACATTTAAAATCCCCCACACCCGCCCTTCCGATTCAGGCCTGGTGGCCCACCCCGTCCGCACGTCAGCAGCTACTTTTCCCTACAATAGCTGCTGTCCGCCCACAGCAGCTACTGTGGCGCCCCAGGCGCGTTGCGTGCCGTCCCCGTGAACTGGTCGATGAGCTCTTGCAGCGGAGCCAGCTCCTTGTCGTCGACGGTGCGGTAGTGCTGCGCTCACGGTGTGTGTGTGTGTGTGCGTGTGTGTGCGTGTGTGCGTGTGCGCGTGTGTGCGTGTGGGTGTGTGTGTGAGGGTGCCCCTTGCCGTCGATGGTGCGCTAGTGCTGCGTGCACGGTGGCGCATGTGTGTGTGTGTGTGCGTGTGTGCGTGCGTGTGCGCGTGTGTGTGGGTGTGTGCCTGGTGTGAGGGTGCCCCTTGCCGTCGACGGTGCGGTCGTGCTGCGTGTGCAGAGTGTGTGTGAGTGTGTGTGTGTGCGTGTGCGTGAGTGCGTGTGTGTGTGTGTGTGCCTGGTGTGAGGGTGCCCCTTGTCGTCGACGGTGCGGTCGTGCTGCGTGTGCACAGTGTGTGTGTGTGTGTGTGTGTGAGCGTGTGCGTGTGTGCGTGTGTGCGTGTGTGGGTGTGTGCCTGGTGTGAGGGTGCCCCTTGCCGTCGACGGTGCGGTCGTGCTGCGTGCACGGTGGTGTGTGTGTGTGTGTGTGCGTGTGTGCGTGTGTGTGGCTGTGTGCCTGGTGTGAGGGTGCCCCTTGCCGTCGACGGTGCGGTAGTGCTGCGTGTGCACAGTGTGTGTGTGTGCGTGCGTGTGTGTGTGTGTGTGTGTGCGTGTGCGTGTGCGTGTGTGCGTGTGTGTGGGTGTGTGCCTGGTGTGAGGGTGCCCCTTGCCGTCGACGGTGCAGTCGTGCTGCGTGTGCACAGTGTGTGTGTGTGTGTGTGCGTGTGTGTGTGTGTGTGTGCGTGTGTGCGTGTGTGTGGGTGTGTGCCTGGTGTGAGGGTGCCCCTTGCCGTCGACAGTGCGGTCGTGCTGCGTGCACGGTGGTGTGTGTGTGTGTGTGCGTGTGTGTGCGTGTGTGTGCGTGTGTGCGTGTGTGTGGCTGTGTGCCTGGTGTGAGGGTGCCCCTTGCCGTCGACGGTGCGGTAGTGCTGCGTGTGCACAGTGTGTGTGTGTGTGTGCGTGCGTGTGTGTGTGTGTGTGTGTGTGCGCGTGTGTGTGTGTGTGTGCGTGTGCGTGTGTGTGGCTGTTTGCCTGGTGTGAGGGAGCCCCTTGCCGTCGACGGTGCGGTTGTGCTGCGTGTGCACAGTGTGTGTGTGTGTGTGTGCGTGTGTGTGCGTGTGGGTGGGTGTGTGAGGGTGCCCCTTGCCGTCGATGGTGCGCTAGTGCTGCGTGCACGGTGGTGCATGTGTGTGTGTAAGCGTGTGTGTGTGCATGTGTGTGCGTGCACGTGTGTGCGTGTACATGTGCGCGTGTGTGCGTGTGTCTGCGTGTGCGTGCGCGTGCGATTGGGGTGCTCTGTGCCATCGTCGATGGTGCGGTGCCAGCGATGCATGCACAGTGCGGTGGCGGGACGCGCGCACGCGCGCGTGTGTTGAGGTGCCCCCCTCCCTCCCTCCGTCCCCGCAGCAGTGCATCCAAACGGCAGTGCTGGCGCGTGTGGTGGGTACGCCCCTAGACGTTCAACCCTAAAACCCAAACCCTGAACCCAAACCCTGAACCCTAAGCCCTCATCAAAATGAAGAAGAGGAAGTGCTCGAGTCTCGTGTTGCCCCCCCCCCCTTTCCTCCCCCAGGAGCGCATCAAACCGGCGGTGGTCGTCACGGGCGGGCGGGTACCAGTGTGGCAGGGGGTCGGGCTCAGTGTGATCCCCTCAAGACAGATCCCCGTTAGGGAGGTTAAAAAATCCTTTCAGCCCTAATCAACGCGCACCAGAATGCAGAAGAGGAAGTGCTCGAGTTTCGTGTTGAGCCCCCCCCCCCCTTCCCTGCCCCCAGTAGCGCATAACCGGCGGTGGTTACCACGGGCGGGCGGGTGTGGCGGGGGTCTGGCAATTGTGTCCCTTCAAAACGGATTCCCTATAGGGGGATCCCCTAGGGAGGTTTGTGAACCCCTTTGCTCATAGTTTTTATTTTCAAAACAGTCGCACGACTGTTCACGTGAACAATCCTAAGCCCTCACCAGAATGAAGAAAAGGAAGTGATTGAATCTCGTTTCGAGCCCCCCGCCCCCCTTCCCTCCCTCCCTCCCTTCCCTTAGCAGCGCATCCAAATGACAGTGCTAGCGTGTGTATGTGGCGTGTGTGTGGTCTGCCAAAAACGGGCGAGTGGTGGGTGCACCCCTAGACTTCAAACCCTAAAACCCTCTAAAACCTAAACCATCAACCCTCACCAGAATGAAGAAGAGGAAGTGCTTGAAGCACGTGTTGAGGTGCGCGAGCTCGTCGAGCTCCTGGACCTGCGCACCGCAGACAACGTTGTGTGTGTGTACGTGTGTGTGTGTGTGTGTGTGTGTGTGTGTGAGTGCGTGTGTGATTGGAGAGCGTGTTGAGGCGCGCGAGCTCGTCGAGCTCCTGGACCTGCGCACCGCAGACAACGTGTGTGTGTGTACGTGTGTGTGTGTGTGTGTGCGTGCGTGTGCGTGCGTGTGTGTGTGTGTGTGTGCGTGCGTGTGATTGGAGAGCGTGTTGAGGGTGGGCGAGCTCGTCGAGGCCCTGGACCTGCGCACCGCAGACGACGTATGTGTGCATTGTGTGCATGTGTGTGTGCACGTGTGTGTGTATGTTTGTCTGTATGTGTGTGTGTGTGTGCGCGCACGCAACGTCCACGAAGTGCTTGAAGTGCGAGTGGCTTCTACAAGCTGCATACCCAGCTTCTACCCAGCTTCTTCCCAGCCCCGACCAGACCTGACCTGCTTGAAGTGCGAGTCGTAGAGGTGTGCGTAGACGCAGGCCACCCAGCATCTACCCATCTTCTACACAGCTTCCACCCAGCTTCTGCCAAGCTTCTACCCAGCTTCCACCCACCTGCTTGAAGTGCAAGTGAGAGTAGATGTGTGCGTAGACGCGGAACACCCAGCATCTACCCAGCCTCTACCCATCTTCTGCCCATCTTCTACCCGTCTTCTACCCACCTGCTTGAAGTGCGAATGAGAGTAGATGTGCGTGCAGACGTGGGCCACCCAGCATCCACCCAGCTTCTACCCATCTTCTGCCCAGCATCCATCTCCCACGCATCTTCCACCCAGCTTCTACCCAGCCTCTACCCACCTGCTTGAAGTGTGAGTGGTAGATGTGCGCGTAGACGCGGAACAGGCGCTTGTGGATCGTGCGCGTGACGTCCATGAAGTTGGGAGGGAAGGGCTGGCCCAGCTGCTGGGGGAACACGTGCGGGTCGTCGATCTGGAACACAGATGTGAAGGCGGTGTAGTGCGAGTGTGGTCGATTTTACAGTCTGTCGGACGCCTTTGATGGCGCATTAGACCCATGTGTGTTGAGTGTTGGGGGGGGGGGCGTGTGTGGGCGGGAGCGGCTCGTTGGAAAGCTGAGAGTCTCCTCCACCCCTACGACCCTTTTGGCGCTAACCACCTCTGTGGTGCAGCTAAGGAAATTGGAATTTTTGGGCGAATTTTTGCGAGAATGTATGAAAATGTCAATTACGCACCTTCCGGCGCAACTTTTGCGCAATTTGAACCGGCAGCAGGGCCAGCCCCAATCGGCCAATCTGTACCCGATGTTGCAGGTTTGAGGGTCGCGGGTCGGCTAACGAAAATAGTGACCCACCTGCTCCTCGATCCAGTCAAACACTTCTTCACGTACTCTGGCGCAGACACCCGGATCGGCCTCTTCCTCCCTCCCTACCCACCCACCCCACTCCCTCCCTGTGCACATAACCAACCATGTCACACATACATGTCAATGGGCCGAGAGTGCTTGCAATGACATTTTTTTCTTTCTGTTGGTGCCCGGCACTCACATGAGTACCCAACCCCCCAGATTTCCCAAAGCGTGGCACGGGAGCTGCGCTGATGCGTTGCACGCGTGGGACGGCTCATTGGAAAGCTGAGAGTCACCTACATCTCTATGACCTTTTTGTCACCACCCACCTGCTCCTCGATCCAGTCAAACAGCTTCTTCACGTACTCTGGCGACGCAGGCACCCTGATCGGCGTCTTCCTCCCTACCCACCCACCCACCTCCCCTCCCTCCCTCCCTCCCTCCCTCTCCCTCTCTCCCTCCATCCGTACCCACACAACCACCCAGTTGGCAGCTGTCATGGAGGAGCCTTCGTCGCACACAGCACCCTCACCCCCCCACACACGCACCTGCACACCCACACACCCATCCACACGCACCTGCTCCTCGATCCAGTCAAACAGCTTGTTCACGTACTCGGGCGCAGACACCCGGATTGGCTTCTTCACCTTGACGCCGTCCGCCCAGAGGTACTCGTACTGCGGGCAGCACAGCACATGGCGTGTGTGTGTGTGTGTGTGTGTGTGCGTGCCTCACACCTTCCCGGCTGCAGGCACGACATCACACGCATGTGTGTGTGTGTATGTATGTGTGTGTGTGTGTGTGTGTGTGTGCGAGTCTCAGTCAAGGCGGATTGACGAAAACAGCCGTCAATGACCCGCCACTGCCCCTTGCCCCCACTGCTTTACGAATGAGGTTATTCACCCTCTTGCTGGCGCACGGTTGGTCTCCCGCCTTCAAACGGAATCCCCTCAATTGATGACTAGAAACAGCCAATCTAGGTCTGCCGTTCAGAGTTCTCTGTAACGATCTCTCTCTGTGTGTGTGTGAGCGTGTGCCTCGCACCTTCCCTCCCGCAGACATGACCTCGCACGTGCTTGTGTATGTGTGTATGTACCCTGCTATGTGTGTGTGGGTGTGCGTGTGCCTCGCACCTTACCTCCCGCAGACATGACCTCGCACGTGCTTGTGTATGTATGTATGTATGTATGTATGTATGTATGTATGTATGTATGTATGTATGTATGTGTGTGTGTGTGTGTGTGTGTGTGTGTGTCAGGGGTTTCCTTCCTGATCGGGAAACGAAAAAATGCGTGCCGGGAGGGCACGCTCCCGATGGATTGGGGAGGTTGTGCTTGGGAAGAACGACGCGTGGAGACGATTTTTTCGCGGGACAGTGTGAAACGGTCAATTTCCGCAATTTTCGAAGCCATTTTCGGGCTGCAGCCCGAAATCCCACCGAAATCGGGAAACCCTCTTCGGGGAAAAAACGAAAAGACAACCCACCCCAAGGAAACCCCTGGTGTGTGTGTGTGTGTGTATGTGTCACACCCTGCTATGCGGGTGCATGTGTTTGTGTGCCTCGCACCTTCCCTCCCGCTGACATGACCTCGCACGTGCGCTCGGTGCAAAAATCCTCAAGCGTGAAGTACAGAACGGCAATCGCGTTGTAGAAGTCCACCTGCATGCGTGTGTGGGGGAGGGGTAGGTGTGTGTGCGTGTGCGTGTGCGTGTGTGTGTGTGTGTGTGTGTGTGTGCGTGAGTGTGTGCATGTCTGTGTGCGTTAAGTACAGAACAGTTATCTCGTTGTAGAAGTCCACCTGCATGCGCGTGTGCGTGTGTGGGGGGGGGCGTGTGTGTGTGTGTGTGTGTGTGTGTGTGTGTGTGTGTGTGTGCATGAAGCACAGCACAGGGATCGCATTATAGAAGTCCACCTGCATGCACGTGTGTGTGTGTGTGTGTGCATGTGTGTGTGTGTGTGCATGTGCATCTCTGTGTGTATGTGTGTCTCTGTGTGTGCGTGTGTGTCTGTGCGTGAAGTACAGCACGGCGATCGCGTTACAGTTACAGTTACATCGGCTTTCCAGCAAAGACTACCTCTAGTCCTAGTACCACCGCCTAGACCCAAGTCCAGTTCTGGCCCTAACAATTAATTGTGAGGGGCGGTAGCCACCAGCCGGCTGCCTGCCAACGTGTAGTCCCAGAGCAAAAAGGAGAGCTATTGTACGACGCCTCCAAAATAGGTCCTAACTGCTTCTAGGGGATAGGGGGTCAAGTGGCGCTTGCCAATCGCTTGCCGATCGCGTTGTAGGAGTCAATATGTGGGTGTGTTGTGTTGTGTTGTGGACGTGGGCGATTTTACAGTCCGTTGGACGCCTGTGATGGCGCATCAGGCTAAGGGTGTGTGTGTGTGTGCTGTTGTGTGTGGTGGGTCAATGTGCGCGTGCGCCTGTATCATTGGCCTTCTCGGTAGAAGTGGGACTGAAACGCCGCCGGCCTAACTGCCCCCCCGCCCCCCCTTCCCCCGTTCCTGCCCTCCCTCGCACCCTTTTTGTGCCCACCGTTTTGACCGCCAGCCAATCATCTATCGCTCCCGCTGCCCCCACCCCCACCCCCCTTCATCCGCACTCATGCACACACACACACACACACACACACACGCCCTGCAGTCCTCCCCCCCCCCCTCCCCGGCCTGTGCCCCCCCCTGGGTAGCCCACCGTTTTGACCGCCAGCCTCTCAACCATCGTCTCCCCTGCCCCCCCCCCCTCATCCGCACGCACGCACAGACACACACACACACCGCCCCCCCCCTCCCCCCCATGTGCCCACCGCGTTGACTGCCAGCCACTCATCCATCGTCTCCCCCCCGCTTCATCCGCACTCCATGGCACGCACACACGCACACACACACACACACATCATGTTGGCTGCCAGCCAGTCATCAATTGTCTCCCCCGGGGGCAGGGCCACCGCCTCCATGCGCACGCCTTGGGACGCGCGCGCGCACACAGACACACACACATACAAACACACACACACACACACACACACACTGTGCCCCTACCTCCCCCCCTGTGCACCCGTCCCTGTAGCCCTGTGCCCCCCTACACACACACACCGTGTTGACCGCCAGCCCCTAATCCATAGTCCCCCCCCCGGGGCAGCGCCAGGCAGCGCCACCGCCTCCATCTGCACGCCTTGGCACGCACACACGCACACACACACACACACGCACACACACACACGGTGCAGCCCACACACCCACACCGTGTTGACCGCCAGCCACCTATCCTTTGTCTCCCCTGGGGGCAGAGCCAGGCAGCGCCACCGCCTCCATCTGCACGCCTTGGCACGCACACACTCTCACACACTGTGCAGCCCACACACACACACCGTGTTGACCGCCAGCCACTCATCCATCATCTCCCCCGGGGGCAGCGCCCCCCCCCCTTCATCTGCATGCCTTGGCACACACACTCACACTCACTGCCCCCCCCGTGCCCCCCTCCCTGTGCCCCCCCCCCCATCCACCGCCACCACACACACCGTGTTGACCGCCAGCCCCTCATCCATCGTCCCCCCCGGGTTTCAGAGCCCCCCCCCCCCCCCCCGCCTTCATCTGCATGCCTTGGCACACACACACACACACACACACACACACACACACACTGTGCCCTCCCTCCCCCCTGTGCCTCCCTCCCTGTGGCCCTGTGCCCCCCTACACACACACACACACACCGTGTTGACCGCCAGGCACTCGTCCATCGTCCCCCCTGGGGGCAGTGCCACCGCCTCCGTGCGCACGCCTTGGCATGCACACACACACACACACACACACACACACACACTGCCCCCCCTCCCCACCGTGTTGACCGCCAGCCCCTCATCCATCGTCGCCCCCGGGGGCAGCGCCACCGCCTCCATGTGCACGCCTTGGCACGCACACACACACTCACACTCACAGCCCCCTCCCCCCCCTGTGCCCCCCTCCCTGTGGCCCTGTGCCCCCCTACACACACACACACACACAAGCACAAACACACTCACCGTGTTGACCGCCAGCCACTCATCCATCGTCTCCCCCCGGGGGCAGGGCCACCGCCTCAATGCGCACGCCTTGGCACGCACGCACACACTCACACTCACAGCCCCCTCCCCCCCCTGTGCCCCCCTCCCTGTGGCCCTGTGCCCCCCTACACACACACACACACACACACACACACACACACACACCGTGTTGACCGCCAGCCACTCATCCATTGTCTCCCCCGGGGGCAGAGCCACAGCCTCCATGATGTTGCCCTTTCCCAGCGTCGCGTCAATATGCTTCTTCAGCTGCAGCCCCTGTGAGGCAGGCAGCGAGTGTGGGGCGGTGTGTGTGTGTGTGTGCCACACTGTGTGCCACAGCGTCGCGTCAATGTGCTTCTTCAGCTGCAGCCCCTGTCGCGTGGCAGGCAGCATGGGTGGTGTGTGTGTGTGTGTGTCCCAGCGTCGCGTCAATGTGCTTCTTCAGCTGCAGCCCCTGTGAGGCAGGCAGCGAGTGTGGGGCGGTGTGTGTGTGTGTGTGTGTGTGTGCCATACTGTGTGCCACAGCGTCGCGTCAATGTGCTTTTTCAGCTGCAGCCCCTGCCGCGTGGCAGGCAGCATGGGTTGTGTGTGTGTGTGCGTGTGTGTGTGTGTGTGTGACCCAGCATCGCGTCAATGTGCTTCTTCAGCTGCAGGCCCTGTGAGGTAGGCAGCATGGGTGGGGCGTGTGTGTGTGTGTGCGTGTGTGTGTGTGTGTGCGCGCGTGTGAGAATGTGTGTGTGTGTGTGTGTGTGCCACAGCATCGCGTCAATGTGCTTCTTCAGCTGCAGGCCCTGTGAGGCAGGCAGCATGGACGGGGCGGTGTGCACGTGTGTGTGTGCGTGTGTGTGTGTGTGTGTGTGAGTGTGTGAGTGTGCCCCTCTCCCAGCGTCGTGTCATTGTGCTTCTTCAGCTGCAGGCCCTGTGAGGCAGGCAGCATGGGTGGGGCGGTGTGTGTGTGAGCGTGTGTGTGTGTGCGTGTGTGTGTGTGTGTGTGTGTGCGTGCGTGTGGGTGTGTGTGCATGTGTGTGTGTGTCCCTCTCCCAGCGCCGTGCCAATGTGCTTCTTCAGCTGCAGCCCCTGTGAGGCAGGTAGCATGGGCGGGGCGTGTGTGTGTGTGTATGTGTGTGCGCATGTGAGAATGTATGTGTGTGTGTGTGTGTGTGTGTGTGTGTGTGCCACAGCGTCGCATCAATGTGCTTCTTCAGCTGCAGCCCCTGCCGCGTGGCAGGCAGCATGGGTGGTGTGTGTGTGTGTGTGTGTGTGTGTGTCCCAGCATCGCGTCAATGTGCTTCTTCAGCTGCAAGCCCTGTGAGGTAGGCAGCATTGGTGGGGCGTGTGTGTGTGTGTGTGTGCGTGCGTGTGTGTGTGTGTGTGTATGTGTGTGTGTGTGTGTGTGTGCGTGTGTGTGTGTGTGCACGCGTGTGAGAATGTGTGTGTGTGTGTGTGTGCCACAGCATCGCGTCAATGTGCTTCTTCAGCTGCAGGCCCTGTGAGGCAGACAGCATGGACGGGGCGGTGTGCACGTGCGTGCGTGCGTGTGTGTGTGTGTGTCACACCCACCACCCCCGCACCGCCCCCGCATCCCCCCTCCCCTCCCCGTCCCCCCCCTCCCCCCTCCCCCTCCCGTCCCTCCCTCCCTCTTCCTCTCCTCCTCCCCCACTTTTGCCCCCCCTCCCCCCTTCCCCCCTCCTCCTCCCCCCCTTGCCTCCCCTCCCTCTCTGAGCGAGGTGGTCTCCGCGATCAAATCCCTCAGAAACTCCGCCCCCGGCTCTGACGACATCACCTCCCCCCTCCTCAAACACGGCGGCACCGCAACCGCAACCGCCCTCCACCAGATCATCCTTACCTGTTGGAACACCACCTCCATCCCCGCCGCGTGGAACCAAGCAGACATCTGCCCCCTCTACAAGGGCGCATCCTCGGGCCCACCCACGCGCAGCAAGTCCTACCGCGGCATCTCCCTCCTGCCCGTCGCTGGCAAGGTCTACACTCACATCCTCCTCAACCGCCTCAAGCTCCAGCTGGACCCACCCTCCACACTTCCCAGTTCGGCTTCCGTCCGGGCCGTGGCACCTCCGATGCCATCTTCACCTTACGACGCCTCCAAGAGGAGTCACACCGCGCCCGCGCCCCCCTCCATGTGGCTTACGTCGACCTGTCCAAGGCGTTCGACAGTGTCAACCACGCCGCCCTTTGGAAAACCCTCCTCCACCGCGGCGCGCACCCTGCCCTCCTTGCACGCATCGAAAGCCTCTACTCTGGTGCCACCGCCAGAGCCCGAGTCAACGGTGCATACTCCGCCCCTTTCCCTCTCAAAGCTGGCGTCAAGCAAGGCTGCCCCCTCTCCCCCCTCCTCTTCAATGTCTACATCGACACAGTTGTCCGGTCCCTGATTGCCCAGCTCCCCAACGCTGGCATTCAAATTGGCTACATGATCGACGGAAAACTGTACACCCCTGAGTCCCGCAAGGACTTTTTGACCACCATACTCCCCCTCCTTCTCTACGCCGACGACATTGCCCTGCTCGCCCCCTCCGAGGAAGACCTCCGCACCATGCTCACCTTCCTCGACCGCATCTGTTCAGACCTGGCCCTTGCGATCAACTACGACAACATCGTGGCACAATCCCTCGGCCACCCTTCTGCCCACACCGTCCCCTCCGCCCCTATCACCATCCCCTCCAACTCCTCATCTACCCCCCACCTGGTCCACTCCACCTCCAGTTCAAATACCTGGGAAGTATTCTGTCCTCCCCCGCCGCCCCTTCTGATGACGCTCCCAACACGTCTGATTCCGACATCCTCGACTCAGAGATCTCACGCCGGATCGGAAGTGCCTGGTACGCCTTCAACCGTCTCACTCCCCGGTTCTGGAACTCCAACTCAATCTCTCCCACTACCAAGATCCACCTCTACAACGCCTTTGTGATCTCTGCCCTACTGTATGGCTGCCAGACATGGACGTTGAACAAGGCCCACATCCACCGACTTGAAGTAACCCACAACCGTTTCCTCCGCCTCATCAAGGGCATCCCTCCTCACACCACAGAGCACACTTCCACCACGACGATGCATGCCACCCCCCCCTGTACGTTCCCCATTATCGACACGATCAACAAGCACCGTGCTACGTTCATCGGCTCCCTCATCCGCCGCCTCCCACCTCCCCCGTCCCCCGCCCCTCCATCTCCACACACCCGCCCGTCCCTTCTCCCCCCCACTCCCTCCCGACATCATATACCCCCCCACTGCCGCCCTTTTCGCGTACCGCCGGCCGGACATGACTTCGCTCTATGCCGGCGGCGCCATCACATCCTACCGGCTCAGCGCCGGCGACTTTTTCGCCCACTCCGTCAAGTGCCGTTCCTCCGCAAACACCCACTTTTCCAACTTCAAACGCGACATGTCCAAGCACCCCGAGTTCATGGACCTCTTGTCCAAGCGAGGCACCCCCGAGTGGATCCTCGTGGCGAGATTTCCACAACTGTGGATGTCAATATGCCGAGACCTAGTTTAAACTCAGTCGAAGCGGAGTGACGAACACAGCCGTCAGTGACCCGCATTCGCCCCTTTCCCCCACTGCTTTTTGAATGAGGTTATTCACCCTCTTGTTGGTGCACGGTTGGTCACCCGCCTCCAAATGGAATCTCCTCAATGATGACCAGAAACAGTCTATCTAGGTCTGCCGTGCAGAGTTCTCTGTAACGATATCTCTCTCTGTGTGTGTGTGAGTGAGTGTGCCCCTCTCCCAGCGTCATGTCATTGTGATTCTTCAGCTGCAGGCCCTGTGAGGCAGGCAGCATGGGCGGGGCGGTGTGTGTGTGTGAGCGTGTGTGTGTGTGTGTGCGTGTGTGTGTGTGTGTGTGCGTGCGTGTGTGTGTGTGTCCCTCTCCCAGCGCCGTGCCATTGTGCTTCTTCAGCTGCAGCCCCTGTGAGGCAGGTAGCATGGGCGGGGCGTGTGTGCGTGTGTGTGTGTTTGTGTGTGCGCATGTGAGAATGTATGTGAGTGTGTGTGTGTGTGCCACAGCGTCGCATCAATGTGCTTCTTTAGCTGCAGCCCCTGTGAGGCAGCGTGGGTGGGGCGTGTGTGTGTGTGTGTGTGTGCGTGTATGTGTGTGTGTGCGTGTGTGCACACGCGTTGTGGGCCATCATGGCGTGTGCCAGGAAGCCCATGCACGCGCGTGTGCATGCACACATTGCCCCCGCCCCCCTCGCACCTTGCTGCCCACGGGCGTGTTCTTCCGTGGACGCAGCGTGCCCTTGCCAAGCGTCCCCCTGCGGGTGTGGCTCACGCATGGGTCGACTGCAGGTGCCTTGGGCAAGCACAATCCCACCCTTGCCCCGTGACCCTCATCAAGATCAAGATCAAGATCATAAGAGCACTGATAACTCACCTGCCACCACCTAGCCCGAAGAGCTCCATGACACCTGTCTTCGTCTAGGCGCACCCAACTGTTGCGCCTAGATTCGTACGTGAGTCGACAGCGGACGACGGAAGATGATCCCAGGGAATGCGTCTAAGATGATGCACAATGCATCGCCGGGGGTGAGTGGGGAGGGAGTCTGTCTTTCGAGCCCAATGCCTGCCAAAGCCCTAGGGTACACGCACACACACACACACACACACACACACAAACACACGCACACACGCGCACACGCGTGCGTGTCAGCGTAGGCGTGCACGTCCCCGTGCGCTGATCAGCATTGCACACGCACTGCGCGGTACCCGCACAGCCGGCTGTTCAGGCCCTGAACTTCAGGGGCTGTTCAGGCTCTGCCCCCATCAGCATCGCACCCGCATTGCACCCGTGGTAGCAAGCACAGCCTCTGCATTGCACAAACCACCCCCAGAATCTGATATGGTGACGCGGTGTCTAGGTGGGGGATCGTGACGCCGGCTGGCCTGGCTCGTGACTGGAACTGCTCGGCCTGTCACATCCACCCTCCTTCCAGCATCTTACCAGAGAAGGGTTTAAAAGGTCGGATCTCGAAATTTCAGGCGAAAAGCTGGTCCTGACACATAGCACCCTTCGTGCTCACTCATTACTGGTCATGCGCAAGGATGGTTGTTACAGAAGACGACCCAGGTGGGTGCAGGAGCGGGGAGGGGTGGGGTGCAGGGACGGTGGGGGGGGAGGTAAACCCGATTTATACGAAGAGGGCGGCATAGGGGATGGGGTGGGGTGGGGTGGGGAAGATGGAGAGGCAGGCCTCCAGGGCAAGGGGGGCGGGCTCTCACGGCGGCTGCACAGCCCTGTGCAATCTGTGCAATCGGCCCGTCCCCTGCCGCAGCCCCCCATCACCCACACCCACACCCACACCCACAACCACAACCACACCCACATGTGCAGTCCAGCCATTTCCCGGCCGCGCTCCTACCCGCGCCCAGCCACGAGGCTCCCTCCCCCTCCCCTTGCTCCATCCACGCCCCCCCCCCACGCTTGCCCCTCCCCTGCCTACAGTCCGGCCGCTCCGGGGCAGCATCGAGCAAATTTATGTGGCGTGCCTGCGGCGGTCAACGCAGGACGCGGTGGTGAACCTGGGAGTGGGGTGCATGCACAGGGTCTAATGCGTCCGACGGACTGTCGTCCAGGCCAGGCTGTCTGCGGAGCAAACGGAGCCACAGATGGACCGGGAACTGAGGCCAGGCAGCCGTGCACGCATTTGTTCGGGGCCTTGGATGGGCCTTGGTGGCAGAGTGGTGCGAGGGCAGGCTGCGGCCGCAGTGGAAGCAGTGGCCTGGGCCTTGGCGGTGCGGCGACACACACTCCATTCCTGGTGGTGCTGCCGAGAGGTGGTGCTGGCGAGCTGGCAGCAGCTTCTGCAAAGTAAGTACGTTTCGGGCGTTTACATAACCTGCCCGTTGACCGTCTGTTCGTCCCCCCCCCCTCCCCCCTCCCGTCCCATCAACTGTAATTTGTCGTGAATGTGTCATTCTCTCCATGCAGTCTACCTAGCTCGCACGCAGCCGTCGAGGACAGGCGCTGAGCTGCGGTGGGCTGCGGCATGGGCTCCGCATCGCCACGCCATGTGCCTGCAGGCGCACCACGATTATGCGTCTGCACCAGGAGGTGTAGCATCCGCCCAGATTTCCAGCCACAGTTATGCCACGAGGGTGCCGCCGCGATGTCGTCCGCGTCTGATCTCTCGCATGGCTGCCACCCATGCATGGGTGCATGGGTGCGCCGGGCGCATGCCGCGAGCTCAGTCCACCACACGCTGTCCGCATCATCCGTTGTGGGTTCCCTCACGCTGTCCGCCCCACTGTCTGCATCAGTGTGATTGTGTCGCCCTTGAGCAAAATCCGGCCGAGCGACTTGCGCGTCTTGCGCTTCACAGATACCTCCTCCGCCTCATCCAGCACCAGGTTCATGTACTCGTCGAACCCGATGATGCGCCCCTCCATGCGCAGGTCGTTCTGTGAGACGGGCCGAGTGGGGAGGGCACGTCGGCGAAGAACGATGGCGAGCAGTGTGCGGGCGGCGGGCAGCGCCCACGACCCTGCATGGTGCCCCCTGCCGGGGTGCATGCGTCCCACGTGCATGCAAGCGCTAGATCCGGGTGTTGAGGACCACATGCATGCTCACCTGGTCGTAGAGCCAAACTTGGATCCGCGTCTTGGACTGTAGGAACCTGAATATCAGGTTGATCGGCTGCGTCATAATCTTCTGGACCTTGGTAGCCATGGTGCTGATTTGTTGCTGGCCAAAGCCAGACTCAAAGACCCAGAGGGAGGAGGGGGGTAGAGGGTGAGCCTGGCTGGCTCGAGGGAAGGCTGTTACACACACGAGGGGTTCACGAGACACTTGCGCGCGGGGACAAGTACTGTAAAAAGCGAGCGAGCGCGCGATGAGTATGGAATCCACTCTTCTTTTCAATTTGCGAGGGGCTAGAGGGGGCGCTTTCTACCACCATTGCACAGCAGCCATGCGGCTGGGAATATCTGGCGCACAGCCACGCTGCTCCACCACTCAGCACTCGAAAGCGGGGAGGCATGCAGTGCATGGCCCATGCATGGTGCCTCCTGCTGCTCGGTGCTTCACCAGTGCCGCCACTGTAGTGATGGCCAGACCCCAGCAGTGCTCTTCATCACGGAGAGTGATGGAGGCGTGCGGCAGCACGGCAGAAGGGGCCAGCGACGCGAGCAGCCCTAGCACCACTCAGGGGCACCGCCCACTCGACTTCAGCCGTGAGATAGCGTGGTGCCGGGCGCAGGAGGCCAGTCAGGCGAGCCCACTAGTGGTGGACCCGTATGCAGAGGCACTGGCGGCGACGGCGCCGCAGGTGGGCGCTTGCGCGTGAATAGCATGGGTGCATGGCGCGTGCATGCAGCGCGGTAGATCCATGCAGCACGTGTACACACACGGCATGTGCACGCACACACACACACACACACACACACCAATGCCAACTGTATAAACACACACACACACACACTCTCTCACACACACACACACACACACACACCGAAGCCCGCTGCACACACACCCGCTCGTGCCGTGCTGCACACAGAACAAACGCCCAGTGCCAGATGCGGCCACGTATGCGCAGCACGTGGCGGCGACAAAGTACATCGATGAGGTGCGTGCGTCACACATATGAACACGCACACGCACGCAAGCATGCGTGTGTTCACCGTGTCACACGTGCACACCCGTTGCACGAGCACACCCGCACACACGCACTCCCACTCACTCTTCACTCCCACTCTCACTCTCACAGTGAGAGTCTCACTCCCACTCCCACGCCCACGCCCACGCCCACGCCCACGCCCACTCCCACTCCCACACTCCCACTCCCCACTCACCTCATCAGGTCCTGATTAATGTCATGGACGCGTCTGTCAACACTCCCACACTCCCACACTCCTTCTTATCCCCCCCCTTCCCCAGGTCCTAATCAACGGCATGGACGCCACGTCCGTCAACACGCCCACATTCCCACACTCACCACACTTACCACACTCCCACACTCCCACACTCCCACACTTCCACACGCCCACCCCCACTCCCACTCCCCCAGGTCCTTATCAACGTCATGGACGCCACGTCCGTCAACACGATCAACGAGGGAGACTACCGCCAGGTCGTGCTCCTTGGAGATGGGTTCGACACGCGGCCGTTCAGGCTGCTGTGGCCGCAGGTGTGTGGCAGCACACACACACACACACACACTCACTGGGGACGGGTTCGACACGCGCCCGTTCAGGCTGCTGTGGCCCCAGGTGAGGGCAGCACACACATAGCAGGGCACACACATGCACACACACATGCACACACGCACATGCGCACACACACACTTACACAAACATGCACACGCACACACTCACACACTCACACATGCGTATGCACACACACACACACAAACAAACAAACAAACAAACAAACAAACAAACAAATAAACAAACAAACAAACAAACAAACAAACAAACAATCAAACAAACAAACAAACACATACACACACACACACACACACACACATACACATACATGCACGCACACACTGTCCGGCCCTGCTGCCTCAAGGTGTGCTACATGCCACACGTCCCCATTGCGGACGGAGCCATGCCCCCAACAGACGGAGCCGTGTCCCTCGCCTTTCACCCCACCCCACCCTACACATACCAACAAGCCCCGGTGCATGCATTGATTTCGCAGAGCACCGTCGTCCTCCTGGTCGTGCCAAGCCATGCCCCTCACCCCTCACCCTGCCACCCTGCCACCCTGCCACCCTCACCCCCCCCCCTCACCCCCTTCCCCCCTCCCCCCTCTCCAACTCGCACCCCCTTCCCCCTCCCCAACTCTGGCGCAACAACACTGCTGCCTGCAGGGCACCGTCATCTTCCTATCCCACCCATGAGTGCCACGAGCCATGCATCCCCCCCTCCTCCCTTGCACCCCACCCACCATCAAACCCCGGTGCACCACTGCGTTGCGCACGGCACTGTAGTCTTTCTGGTCGCGCCCAGCGAATGCCCCTCCCCCCTCCCTCCCCCTCCCCCCCCCCCTTTCCCCCTCCCCCGCCCCCCTTTCCCCCTCCTCCCCTCCCCCTCCCCCTCCCCCCGTCCCCCCCCCCCCGCTCCCCCCCCCCCGCCCTCCCCCCCCCCCTCGCCCCCTCCCCCCCTCGCCCCCTCGCGCCCCCTTCCCCCTCCCCAACTCCGGCGCAACAACCCTGACTGCCTGCAGGGCACCGTCATCCTCCTGGTGGCGCCCACCCATGAGTGGCACAAGCCATGCATCGCCCCCTCCTTCCTCGCACCCCACCCACCAACAAAATCCCGGTGCACCACTGCATTTCGCAGGGCACTGTTATCTTTCTGGTCGCGCCCAGCGAGTGCCACGAGCTAGCAGAGGCGGTGCTGAAGCAGGCAGGGGCTAAGGTATGGCACATGCACGCGTGCACTCTTTCACTCTCTTTCTCTCGCTCTCTCTCTCGTGCGCGCACGCGCGCGCGCGTGTGCGTGCGTGTGCGTGTGCACGCGCGTGTACATGCGTGTGCTCCTGGATGGGTGGGCCACACATGTTAGCAGGGTGCTGGCAGAGGCGGTGCTGAAGCAGGCAGGGGCAAAGGTGCGGCACGTACACGCGTGCGCTCTCTCTTGCGCGCAGACACGTCCGTGCGCGCATCTGCGTGTGCGTGCGTGTGCATGCACGTACGTGTGTATGTGTTTGTGTGTGTGTGTGTGTGTGTACGTGTGTGTGCGTGCTCGTGTGCGTGTTCGTGCGTGTGCATGTGCGTGCGCGTTTGTATGCATGTGTGGGCCACGCATGTTAGCAGGGAGCTTGCAGAGGCGGTGATTAAGCAGGCAGGGGCAAAGGTGTGGCACGAGCACGCGTGCGTGCGCTCTTGCTCTCCCCCTCTTCTCTCCTTTTCCCTCTCTTTCTCTCTCTTTCCATCTCTTTCCCACCCTCTCTCTCTCTCCCTCTCTCTCTCTCTCTCTCCCTCTCTCTCTCCCTCCCTCTCTCTCTCACACTCACTCTCTTTCTCCCTCTCTCTCACTCTCTATCTAGATCAGCAAGACTGACCAAGAGTCTCAGAGGCGGAGCCTCAGAGGTGGAACCACTGCTCCACGCCACACCCAGGTTCCGCATGTCCCGCCTGCTTCGCCGCGTCAACACTGTCCTAGAGAGCAGCTCAAGCTGGAGGGAGCCGGGAAGCACATGTCCGAGATGGTGCACATCTCCTCCAAAGCGCCTGCCACCTTCCTGAGATGAGCGACCAGAGAAACCCCTCGTTCGTAACTCCCTCGGCCTTCACACCCACCGCTTATCCACACCACACCCAGGTTCCGCATGGCCTACCTGCTCCGCCGCGTCAGCACAGGCAACCTGCCCCCCCCTCCCCCCTCGTTTGCAACCCCTCCTCCGGTCTTGTCGCTCGATGCATATCACTTGATGCAATGCATGCACGCCCCATCGCTGCCCCCCCCCTCAACACCCACCGCTTATCCACACCACCCAGGTGCCGCGCGGCTGCCTGCTCCGCCGCGTGAACACAGACCTCAAGCGGCCAGACCCCTCGTTCGCGACGGAACTGCTGGCGGCCGGATTCAGGGGGGACAGGGTGTCAGCGTGGGCGCTGCAGGTGTGTTGGCGTGTGTGTGTGTGTGCGCGTACGTGTGTGTGTGTGCGTGTGTGTCGTCCCTCTTCCTGCTCATAACACGCATGCCGCTTCTGCTTTTGCTGCGTGTTCTCTCCTCATCAACGTGTCTCACGTGTCGGCACTATTCCTCAATATAACACACCTGTTGTGTCTGCTGCATGTGCAAGGCCTGCCTGCGCTCCAGCCAGCTGGCATCTCTCCACCTCATCACAGGGGTCATGTGTCGGCACTATTCCTCAATGTATGACACGCCTTTGCCGCGAGGTGCAGGGCCTGTCTGCCCTCGGCCTAGGCTCCAGCCAGCTGGCGTCACTCCTCGTCGACGTGTTGTCCCTCTTCCTCCTCATAACACGCGTGCCGCTTCTGCCTTTGTTGCATGTGTAGGGCCTGTCTCCGCTCGGCCTGCGCTCCAGCCAGCTGGTGCCTCTCCTTCGCATCGCATGGGTCTCACGTGTCGGCACTATGATGATGATGGATCTTACAGTCTGTGTGACACCAGTATTTTGTATAAGACCGGTGTCGGCGCTAGCGCCCGACACCTTAAACTCAGTTTCAGTGGGAAACTGGCTGGCTACCTGGTAGGGGTGAGGGTAAACCCCCACACGCGCGCACGCACTGGACCTAGACAGGACACTGGGCCCCCAGATCCACCCTATACCACCCAGGTAGTAACAGCAACGCATTGTTGGTGTGCGCCTGTGTTCTACTACTAGTCCCGCCGCCGCCATTGGCTCCAGCAATCTCCTCCATGCCCGCCAGCAATCTCCTCCACGCCCGCCAGAAATCTCCTGTATGCCCGCCAGCAATCTCCTCCATGCCCGCCAGCAATCTCCTGAATGCCCGCCAGCAATCTCGTCCATGCATGGGCGCCGCCATGCGATCTCCATGCGCCGCGCCGCGCTCCATGCGCGCCAGCACCCGTACCACCCGCCTCATTCCCGTTCTTTAGCCATTCCCCGTGACACCTATGGCTGATCCTTGTTCCGCCGTCCCCTTTGGCATCTGTAACCCGTATCCTCTCCCTGTAGCCTCATTCCCCGTTCTTAACCGCCATCTCCATTATGGTGCCCGCCCGCTGGTGGGGCCTCGCCTCGCCCATGCCGCACGGCTAGTGTATTGATTGCTGCGCCATCTATAATCTGCGCCTTGGGGCAGGGAACCCCTGCGCCACAACCTCCTCACAAAGCCTAGCCGCATGTGCCTCGCTTCCCATGTTTCTCAATTTCTCGCCATCCGCTTCCATGCTGCCGCCTGCAATCTCCTCCACGCCCGCGAGCAATCTCCTCCATGCCCGCCAGCAATCTCCTCCATGCATGCACGCGCAGAGCGCCGCCATGCAACCCCCATGCGCCGCGCGCGCCATGCGTGCGCCGCGCCCGCCAGCTCCCGTAGCCTCATTCCCCGTTCTTTACCCATGCGCCATGACGCATTAGCCTTGTCCGCCGTCCCCTGGCATGCATAATCCGTAGCCTCATCCCCGGTAGCCGCATTCCTCGTTCTTAGCCGCCATCTCCATTATGGTGCCCGCCCGCTGGTGGGGCCTCGCCTCGCCCCATGCCGCACGGCTGGTGCATCGATCGCGTCGCCATCTAATAATCTGCGCCTTGGGGCAGGGAACCCCTGCGCCGCAACCTCCTCACAAAGCCTAGCCGCATGTGCCTCGCTTCCCATGTTTCTCAATTTCTCGCCATCCGTCTCTCTCTTCCATCCAGGCACAATAAACCATTAGGAGCCGCAATCTGCTTGAGTTCCGATCGTTGTGAGAGGGGGTGCATGCTCGCCGCAATTCTCGCCATCGTGCATCGTGCTCTCCATCGTACCGCTGCCCCATCTGCCACATAGCCTCGCCCCATCAGGACCAGTTCATCAGTAGCGCTGTGCGTCACAGCCGCTCAGGGCAAATTTCCAGATTTTCAGCCGCCCAGTACCAAGCGCAGTTGTCCCGGTTGTCCGCCATCGAGCGGCGCCAGGGCGGGAGCCCCTGGCGAAGAGCTTATGAACTTAACATGGTAGACAGACAAAACTATATATAACTATAACTATATAACACGCTTGCTGCTGAGCAGCAGCACTGCACCTGCTGCATGCGCATGGCCTGTCTGCGCTCGCTCATGCGCTCCAGGCAGCTGGCGTCACTCTTCTCATAAGACGCGCGTCCCTGGCGCCGCTGCTGCTGCTGCTGCTGCCGCTGCTACTGTTGCTGCTGCTGCTGCCGCCGCTGCTGCTGCTGCTGCTGGCGCTGCTGCTGGCGCTGCTGCTGCTGCTGCTGCTGCTGCTGCTGCCGCCGCCGCCGCTGCTGCTGCTGCTGCATGCTCAGTGCCTGTCTGCGCTCAGCCTGCGATGCATCCAGATGGCGTCTCTCCTTATCATCAGAGGAGTCTCACGTGTCGGCACTATTCCTCATATTTTAACACGCCTGCTGCGTCTGCTGCATGTGCAGGGCCTGTCTGCCCTCGCCCTGGGCTCCAGCCAGCTGGCGTCTCATCAGAGGGGTCATATGTGTCGCCACTCCTGCTTGTTGTGAGCACAACACGCCTGCTGTGTCTGTTGCTTGTGCAGGGCCTGTCTGCGCTCGGCCTGCGCACCAGCCAGCTTGCGTCTCTTCTCGTCGACGTGTCGTCCCTCGCTGCGTTCCACTCTCTCGTGCTGGGAGAGCTGCCTGCGATGGAGCGCTCTGATGCGGACAACCTGCTGGCGGGTGCGCTTGTGTGCGAAGCCCTATCAGCATCACACACACGCACACACACACACACAGTGATACACACAGTGTCACACACAGTCGCACACAGTGATGGACACACACACACACACACGCACGCACACACACACAGTGTCACACCCATTATCACACACACACACACACGCCCACGCCACGCACACACGCCCGCGCCCACGCCACTGTGCAGACGCTGGGCTGCTGGGCACCACTGTCCCACTCGACGGACCCAAGACCTCCTTCCGTCAGTGCATCGCGAGCGAGGCGGGCGCCAGCGACGCCGGTGGTGCTGGGAGTGGTGCGAGCGCACCACACGCGCACGTGTGGCTCTTCAGTACGCAGCAGGTGTGTGCGCATCCGTCGTCCCGCTCCAGTATGGCTCCCTTCATTACGACTCTTGGTTTAGGAAGGCTCAGTTCGGGCTCGCATATGTCCAGACAAGACAGGCCTGATCAGCTGTGTCACATCTTCAGGCGGGTTGGATCTTGACCACGCAAGAAGAGTGCCCATGGCGCTCCGCGCAGGCGTGCTGCTCTTGAGGTGTGCATTGGCGTGCTGTGCGTTGGCATACTGCACCCCTGTGCAGCGCCCCCGTCCCTCCCGCCCCGCTCCACGCACACGCGAACAGACCGTCACTCGCCCCCCCCCCCCCCCCCTCTCTCTTCATGTCTGCAGATGCGCCTGTCGGACGCGCAGATGAGCACGCACCGGGCGTACTCGGAGGAGTTTGAGGGGCTGGACGAGGACTTCATGGACAACGTGTCGTGATAGGATGACGGCAGATGACGGCCGTCGTGGAGGATGGCGGTGGATGAATGTGGGATGATGCAGGGTATGCCATGGCCCTAGGAAGACCTTTCTTCCCTTGCCAAGTTTGGGGGAAGGGGTTGACTTGTCAGTTTGAGGGGCTGGACGAGGACTTCATGGACAACGTGTCGTGACAGGATGGAGGAGGGACTGACGGCCGTCGTGAGGAATGGCGGCTGATGTCATCCGCCGTGAAGGATGACGATGGGTATGGCGGCGGAGGACCGCACACGGATGACGGCGGAGGACCGCACACGGATGACGGCGGAGGACCGCACACGGATGACGGCGGAGGACCGCACACGGATGACGGCGGAGGACCGCACACGGATGACGGCGGAGGACTGCGCGCATCGCGGCGGATGACTGCGCGGATGGCGGCGGAAGGACTGACGGCGCTGGACTATTGCTACAGCTGATGCATCGAGGCAGGGGGAGATGAGAGGGAGTGTGAGGGGGTCGACGGAGACGCAGGGATGACTAGATGACTGTACGCGTGCGAGGGTGGTTCCCACAAGCCCACGCAGCAGCTCGACTGCGTTGCATTGATCTGATTACTGCTGGCTGGTGCATGGCCTCTTAAGTCGGAGGACGCGTCTGATCCCACGAGGGGTAAGTTACCTGGTTGAGGTAAAGGGAAGACGCAGGGAGCACTGAGACAGACCGTGCAGGGCTGTGTTGATCAGATGATGCAGTATGCCAGTGTAGGAGGATGCAGTGTGCGTGTGGAGTCATGAGTAAGAAAAAAAAGTGAGAGTTGACCAGGGGGGTGACTGACGAAAAAGTCGGTTTGACTGACTTGAAAGTGTGAACGTCTTCTTCAGCGCAGCCAGCCGGCCCCGTACGGCATTAACCATCATGCGTCTGAGTGCGTCGTGAGTACGGCGCCAAACCCCTGCTGTACCTGCGTAGCTACCTGAGAGCTCCTGGTCTGTGGTTTAGCGTCAGCTTGTCGTCATGTCGGTCAGCATGCTGGCGGGCCTGCCGCAGCGCAACCGCCGCATCCTCGCGGTGAGCATCGTAGAAATCTAGCCCTCGCTCAGTCTTTAGCAGCACACACGGTAGCCCCACGCGCACGCCCCCAGGGGCAGGGGCCCACGATCCATGCATGCATGCCCTGTGGCTGCATCGGAGGACCTCTGGGGCGCAAGGGGCACGGGGATCGGCACAGCAGCGGTGCCACACGTCCATGCGCCATGCATGTCGCACACGCATGGCATACATGTCGCACACACCACTCACACGCACGCACACAACATTGCGCACGCGACACCCACTTAAACCCACACCACGTGCCCTGTGTGTTACTACCAATGCAGGTGGCCATGATCGCCACACACGCACACAACGCACACACACACACACACACACCAGGTGGCCGTCACTGCAGGTGGCATTGTGGTCAGCCACCGCGTGCGCTGCTGCACACACACACACACACGCCCCCCCCCCCACACACCAGGTGACCATCCTTGCCGGTGGCATTGTGGTCGGCCACAGGATTCTGGGCCGCGTGGTGCGCGACGCCCGGGCGCAGCAGATGGTTCTCAGCTCAGACATCCACGGGCATGGGCCGACGCGGCGGCGCGCAAAGACGGTGGTCGACGCCAAGTTTGTGCAGCGCCTGAAGCTCATCATGTCGATGTGAGCGTGCGTGCGCATGCACACGCCCACACACGCACTGCCACCGTACTCGGTGTGTGCATGGCAAGTTTGTGCGACGGCTCAAGCTCATCATGTCGATGTGAGGGGGGCACGCACGCACGCAGGCACACACACACGCACACGCACACACACAGCCACCTTACTCTGTGTGTGCATGCCAAGTTTGTGCAGCGACTCAAGCTGATCATGTCGATGTGAAGGGGGCACGCACACACACACACACACACACAGCTGCGTCCCCTCCGTGTTCTCCAAGGAAGCAGCGCTCATCGGAGTCCAGACTCTGATGCTGCTCACACACACACACACACACACAGCTGCGTCCCCTCTGTCTTCGTGAAGGAGGCAGCGCTCATCGGTGTGCAGACGCTGCTGCTGCTCACATACACACACACACATACACACACACACACACAGCTGCGTCCCCTCTGTCTTCTCCAAGGAAGCAGCGCTCATCGGAGTTCAGACGCTGCTGCTGGTTGCCCGCACGCTTCTGACGGACCAGATTGCGCACATTGAGGGGCAGGCGGGCAGCCACCTCACGACGCAGGTGTGTGTGTGTGTGTGTGTGTGTGTGAAGCACGCCAGGCCGGCATGCTGCCTTCCCCGCATTTGGCCTCACACTCATCGCGCTTGCCCCACACACACGCACACACATACACACACACACACACATACACACATACGCGTGCGCACACACACGCACGCACACACGCCCCCCCCCCCGTCTGCAGAACTTCCCAGCGTTTGGCCGCACCCTCATCGCGTTTGCTGGCGTCGGCCTGCCCGCTGCGATCGTCAACAGCGCGCTCAAGTACATGCAGAAGCTGATCGAGCTCACGTTCCAGGTGTGTGTGTGTGTGTGTGTGGAGGCGCTGCTCTGGGCACGTTTTCGTTGGCACACATCTTATGCTCGGGGGTGTGTTGTGTGTGTGTGTGTGCGTGCGTGTGTGTGTGTTTCCACGTCACAAGTTGTGCAGGTGTGTGTGTGTGTGGCGCACACGCGCGCAATCGGCAACAGCGCGGACAAGTACATGCAGAAGCTGACCGAGCTCACGTTCCAGGTGTGTGTGTGTGTGTGTGTGTGGAGGCGCTGCTCTGGGCACGTTTTTGTTGGCACAAATCTTATGCTCGGGGGTGTGTTGTGTGTGTGTGTGTGTGTGCGTGCGTGTGTGTGTGTTTCCACGTCACAAGTTGTGCAGGTGTGTGTGTGTGTGGCGCACACGCGCGCAATCGGCAACAGCGCGGACAAGTACATGCAGAAGCTCATCGAGCTCACGTTCCAGGTGTGTGTGTGTGTGTGTGTGTGTCAGTGATGCAGAACATGTTTGGCATAACGGCGGTCCTGTGACGTGGAACACGTCCTGCAGGGCCGCTTTGGAGCAATTAGGGTCGAACTTGTGACGCGAAAGTGTGAAAATCGCCGATGTTCACACTTTTCACACAAAAACGTCGCGCTCCGCGCTCTGGCACGACGCGGAGGTCTCGCCAAACGACCCCTCCATGTGACGCACATAACCGCGTCACGGCTTTCTGCACCACTGGTGTGTGTGTAGTGTGTGTGCGTGCGTATGCGTGTGTTTCCATGTCACAAGTTGTGCAGGGGGGGAGGGTGTGTGGGGCGCACACACGCGTAATCGTCAAGCGCGCTCAAGTACATGCAGAAGCTGATTGAGCTCACGTTCAAGGTATGTGTGTGTGTTTGTGTGTGTGTGTGCGTGCGTGCGTGCGGAGGCGCTGCTCTGGGCACGTTTCTGTTAGCACACATCTTGTGCTCGGGGGTGTTTTGTGTGTGTGTGTGTGTGTGTGTGTGTGTGCGTGCGTGCGTGCGTGTGAGTGTGTTTCCACGTCACAAGTTGTTAGCAAAAATCTTATGCTTGGGGGGGTTTGTGTGTGTGTGTGCGTGCGTGCGCGTGTGTGTGTGTTTCCACGTCACAAGGTGTGCAGGGGGGTGTGTGGGGCGCACACACGCGCAATCGTCAACAAGCGTACTCGGTACATGCAGAAGCTGATCGAGCTCACGTTCCAGGTGTGTGTGTGTGTGTGTGTGTGTGTGTGTGTGTGTGCAGAGGCGCTGATCTGGGCACGTTTGTGCTATCGCAAGTTGCCGTTTGAATGTTACTTAGCGAAAATCGAAATACGCGAAAACGCGGAATCAACATTCTGCTCGAAACCACCGCATGGCACCCTCCACTGACCCTCCACCACTGGCAATGCATGCGAAACCCTTGGAATGGATCGCCAGTGTGTCGAGTTTGCATGGGAAGCGTTGGGAGGCGCCATACGGCGCGTTTTGGTGTCGACAACTGACGCCTTATGTCGCCCCTAGCGCCCCTTGCGCAGCGCCGACCAACGTAAGAGGGTTCTCGATCGATCTATAATCGTTCCTTGGGGACTGGGGTGCTGGGGCTGCGCGCATGCAGACCTCGAAAGGGTGAAATGGCATTTTCGCGTTTTGGGGGTACAAGTAACATTCAAACGGCAACTTGCGATCGCACAAATCTTGTGCTCGGGTGTGTGTTTTGTGTGTGTGTGTGTGTGCGTGTGTGTGTGTGTGCATGAGTGTGCTTGTGTGTGTGTGTGGTGTGTGTGTGCGTGTGCGGAGGCGCTGCTCTGGGCATGTTTTTGTCAGCACAAATCTTATGCTCGGGGGTGTTTTGTGTGTGTGCGTGTGTGTGTGTGTATGTGTGTATGTGTGTGCGTGTGTGTGTTTCCACGTCACACGTTGTGCAGGGGTATGGGGGGAGTGTGTGTGTGTGTGTGCGCGCGCGCGGAGGTGCTGCTCTGGGCACGTGTTTGTTGGCCCAAATCTCATGCTCGGGGTTGTTGTGTGTGTGTGTGTGTTTCCACGTCACAAGTTGTGCAGGGGTATGGGAGGAGGGTGAGTGGCGCACATGCACGCAGTCGTGAACAGCGCGCTCAAGTACATGCAGACGCTGATTGGGCTGACGTTCCAGGTGTGAGCGGTGTGGACGGGAGGATGTGGACAGTGTGTAAGGTGTGGGCTTGAGAAAGTGCAGACGCTGATTAAGCTGACGCCAAGGTGTGAAAGGTGTGGACGGGAGGGTGTGGACGTGGGGAGGGTATGTGTGTGTGTGTGGAGGGTGTGGGGCGGGAGGGTGTGGGCTCAAGTACAAACAGAAGCTGATTGAGCTGACGTTTCAGGTGTGAACTGTGTGGATGGGAGGGTGTGGACGGGGTGTGTGTATGTGTGTGTGTGTGTGAGTGTGTGTGTGTGGAGGGTATGGGGCGGGAGGGTGTGGGCTCACGTACATGCAGACGCTGATTAAGCTCACGCTGCGAAGTGTGAACGGTGTGGCAGGTGTGGACAGGAGGGTGTGGATAGTGAGGGCTCAAGTTCATGCAGAGGCACCTCACGGAGTACCTCAACAGGGAGTACTGAAACTCTACACACACACACAGACACACACACACACACATGCACACTCACACTCACACACACCTTCCCCCCACAGCGGCGCCTCACCGAGTACCTCCATGGAGAGTATTGCAAGAACCGTGCGTACTACGCGGCTTCCAACCTGGGCGGTACGTTTGTGTTGTGTGTTTGTGTGCGTGTGTGTGCACACTTGCGTTTGTGCACATGTGTGTGTGTGTGCTGTTTGCATGGAGGAAGGCAACCACGCGTACTATGCTGGTTTGAACCTGGGAGGTTCCTTGTTGTTGTCTGTGTGTGTGTGTGTGTGTGAGTGCACGTGTGTGTGTGTGCAATAATTTATGCCTCTCCGCCTCCGAGCTCCACCCCCCCCCACACTCTCAACCACCTACTGCCACACACACACACATAAGCACACACACGCTGCTGCTGCTGCTGCAGGCATGTTATCCGCCGACCAGCGCATCATCGAGGACCTCGAGAAGTTCTGCTTCTCCGTCTCTGAGCTCTACTCCCACACACTGCTTACCACCACCCGCCACGCACACACACACACACACACACACAACCACAACACTTTCAGGCATGTCGTCTGCCGACCAGCGCATCATTGAGGACCTCGAAAAGTTCTGCTTCTCCGTCTCTGAGCTTCACTCCCACACGCCCTCAACCACCTACAGCCACGCACACACACACACACACACACGCTGCTGCTGCTGCAGGCATGTCCTCTGCCGATCTGCGCATCACTGAGGACCTCGAGAAGTTCTGCGTCTCCGTCTCGGAGCTCTATTCCCACACTGCTTACCACCAACCGCCACGCACACACACACACACACACACACACACACCACCTTCAGGCATGTCGTCTGCCGACCAGCGCATCACTGAGGACCTCGAGAAGTTCTGCTTCTCCGTCTCTGAGCTCTACTCCCACACGTTCAAGCCGGTGCTCGACGTCGTTTACTTCACGCGCTCTCTGTCCAAGACGATGGGATACAAGTGAGCGTGTGTTTGTGTCGTGTGTTGGGCGTTTGGTGTTGCATGTTGGGAGTTTGGTGCTGCATGGTGTGAGTTAAGTGTTTGGAGTTTTGGGTGTCTTACTTTTTGGTGGTGTGGCTGTTGCACTTCACGCGCTCGCTGTCCAAGACGATGGGACACAAGTGAGCGTGTGTTCTTGGCTGGGTGTTGCGTGTTGTATGCTGTGCGTTTGGTGCTGCATGGTTTGTGGTGGGTCTTTGGAGCTGTGGGTGTTGTGCTTTTTGGTGGTGTGGCTGTTGCACTTCACGCGCTCGCTGTCCAAGACGATGGGCTGCAAGTGAGTGATGATGGATGTTGTTTACAGTCGTGTGTGACGTACCGAACAGGCAGCGCATTCGGCTATTGGGCGAGGTGCTGCGTGCTGCGTGTTTTGTGCGGTTTGTGATGCGTTCAAGCTGTTGCTCGACGTCGTGTACTTCACGCGCTCGCTCTCCAAGACACAAGTGGGCCACAAGTGAATGATGTTGGATTTACAATGCTGGTTCTCATGCCTCCCTACCAAATTGCCATAGCAGCAGCACTAACCCCCCCCCCCCCCGCCCCCCCATCATCTCTTCCCCCCCCGCCCCCCCCCTGCCCCCTCTTCTGTGGCTCTCTATCTCTATCCAGGTCGCAGTTTGCGCTCTACGGCTACGACATGGTCGTCGCGTCAATTCTGCGCGGGATAAGCGCCCCCTGCCAACCCCCCCCCTCCCCTTCCCCGCTGCCTGCCTGTCTATCCAGGTCGCAGTTTGCGCTGTACGTGTACTACATGGTCGTCGCGTCAATTCTGCGCGGGATAAGCGCCCCCTGCCACACACACACCCCTTCCCCGCTCCCCTCCTGTCTATCCAGGTCGCAGTTTGCGCTGTACGCGTACTACATGGTCGTCGCTTCAATTCTGCGCGGGATCAGCCCGCCGCTGGCGCAGGTGCGTTTGTGTGCGTGTGTTGGTGTTAGTGTGCCACACACTCTTCGTGTGTGTGTGTGTGTGTGTGTGTGTGTGTGTGTGTGTGCGTGTGCGTGTGTGTGTGCTGCTGAAGAGCTGGCAGGTGTATGACTCTATGTGTGCATGTGTGTGCAAGTGTGGGTGTGGGTATGGGTGGGTGGTGTGATGTCGCACCACTGACGTGTGACACGTGCGTGCGTGCGTGACCCACTGACGTAGCTGATGTTGCATCCCTCTGATGGCATGTGTGCGTGTGTGACACCATGTGTGTGCAGATGGCGTCGACCGAGGCTGCGCTCACGGGTGCGTTCCGCGGTGCGCACCAGCGCCTGGTCACCTACAGCGAGGAGGTGCGCTTGGCATGCGTGCAGGCATGCTTGACTGCACACACACACACACACACACATTCACTTATGGCGCAGCAATCTACACATACACCGCATGCATGCATTCCGCGGTGCGTACCAGCGTCTGGTCACCTACAGCGAGGAGGTAGGTGCAGACGCACACACACACACACACACACAAACACACATTATGCAGTAGTCTGCATGCAGACACACCCATCCTCGGCGCGCACACGCCCGGCGCCTCGTCACGTGAAACGAGGAGACGCGTGCGCACGCATGGTGCAGTGATCTGCAGACACGACACACATGCATGGGCACCCACCTTTGAGAACGAAGCTCCTCCCTCCCCATCTCTCTCTCTCTCTCTCTCTCTCTCTCTCTCGTGCACACACACACACACCTCGTCTCTTGCCATCTTTCCCTCTCTCTCACACACGCACACACACACACCTTCCCCGACCTCCCACACAACGACCTCCCCGGTGGTGCAGCAGAGCAGCTCATCCTCAACCAGCACCTGCGGCGCCTGTCTCGCTCCTCTCTTTCTCTTTTGTCTCTCTCTCTCTCTCTCTCTCTCTCTCTCTCTCTCTCTCTCCTCTCTCTCTTATCTCTCTCTTCTCTTTCTCACGTCTCTCTCCTCTCTCTCACACACACAAACACACGCCAGGTCGCCTACAACGACCCCCCCGGTGGCGCGGCCGAGGAGCTCATCCTAAACCAGCACCTGCGGCGCCTCGTCAAGTACTCTGGCCTCTCTGCGCTGCAGAGGTTCATCCAGCAGGTAGGGTGATGTGTGTGTGTGTGTATGTATGCGTGTGTGGTGTGTGGTGGTGGTGGTGGTGTGGTGGCGGGGGGGAGGGGGGGGGGGGCAAGTGCGCCTCGTCAAGTACTCTGGCCTGTCTGCACTGCAGAGGCTCATCTAGCAGGTAGGGTGATGTGTGTATGTATGTATGCGTGTGTGGTGGTGGTGGTGGGGTGGGGAAGGGGAGGGGAAGGCAAGTGCGCCTTGCCAAGTACTCTGGCCCCTCTGCGCTGCAGAGGTTCATCCAGCAGGTGGCACTATGCAACACCGCGCAACACGGTGCAACACCAAGCAACACCACACGGCACCACGCAACACTGTGCAACACCACGCAATACCACGTAACACAGCGCAACACCGCACAACACTGCGCAACAACCCTGCAACTGCGCAACGCCGCAACACCGTGCAACAACCCTGCAACACCGCAACACCCACACACATCCAGATCGCTGACGGCTACCTCGTAAAGTACCTTGCGTCCGTGTCGTGCCTTCTGCTCTACGCGGCACCGCTCTACTTTGCACCACCTGGTAGGTCCGAATAGGGGAGGGGGGAGTCCAAGCGTGCATCGCCCGCAGAGTGCGGCGGTCCCTTTGGGGGAAAGAGGGAGAGAGAGTGCGTGATTTGTGTTGCGCCTGTGTCGTGCCTGCTGCTCTACGCGGCACCGCTCTAATTTGCACCACCAGGTGGGTCCGAATAGGGGAGAGGGGAGTCCAAGCGTGCGTCGCCCGTCGAGTGCGGCGGTCCCTTTGAGGGAAAGGGGGAGAGAGAGTGCGTGATTTGTGTTGCGCCTGTGTCGTGCCTGCTGCTCTACGCGGCACCGCTCTAATTGGCGCCAACGGGTGGGTCCGAATAGGGGAGAGGGGAGTCCAAGCGTGCGTCGCCCGTCGAGTGCGGCGGTCCCTTTGGGGGAAAGGGGGAGAGAGAGTGCGTGATTTGTGTTACGTCCGTGCCGTGCCTGCTGCTCTACGCGGCACCGCTCTAATTTGCGCCACTGGGTGGGTCCGAAGAGGGCGGGAGCGGGGGGCAGGGAGGGAGACCAAGTGGACTCGCCCGCTGAGTGCAGAGTTTTCTTTGAGGGAAAGAGGGAGAGAGAGTGCGTGATTTGTGTTGCGCCTGTGTTGTGCCTGCTGCTCTACGCGGCACCGCTCTAATTGGCGCCACCGGGTGGGTCCGAATAGGGGAGAGGGGAGTCCAAGCGTGCGTCGCCCGTCGAGTGCGGCGGTCCCTTTAGGGGAAAGGGGGAGAGAGAGTGCGTGATTTGTGTTACGTCCGTGCCGTGCCTGCTGCTCTACGCGGCACCGCTCTAATTTGCGCCACTGGGTGAGTCCGAAGAGGGCGGGAGCGGGGGGCAGGGAGGGAGACCAAGTGGACTCGCCCGCTGAGTGCAGAGGTTTCTTTGAGGGAAAGAGGGAGAGAGAGTGCGTGGTTTGTGTTGCGTCCGTGTCGCGCCTACTGCTCTACGCGGCACCGCTCTACTTTGCGCCACCGGGTGAGCACTCGCAAGGGCGAACCTGAATCGGGGAATGGTGTGTGAGTGTGTGTGTGTGTGTGTGTGTGCACGAGCGCGTCACCGCTCTACTTTGCGCCACCGAGTGAGCACATTTCCAAGGTTGTAGATGCATCTGAAACGGGGACAGGGCGAAGGAACCACCCCATGTGTGTGCAGCTTGTGTGACGCACGCGGACAGGAAGGTCCGGGCCGATGTTTGTTGGCGGAGCTCACCGCTGCTTTGGCGCCTGACCACACACACACACAAGCACCCCCCACACACACACACACCACAACCACCACAACCATCCTCCCCCCTCTCCACCACAACCGTACGCACGCAGGCACGCAGAAGAGCCTGGCCGACTTGCCGTTAGTTAGGCTGCACACACACACACACTCACACACAAATACATACACATACATGCATACATACACACACGCAGGCATACAGAAGAGCCAGGCCGACACACACACACACACTCACATTCGCACGCGCAGGCACGCAGAAGGGCCAGGCCGGCACACACATACACACACACACACACACTCACATACACGTAAACAGGTACGCAGAAGGGCCAGGCCGAGCTCACGCGTGCACACACACACACACACATGCACGCACACACACAGGCACGCAGAAGGGCCAGGCCGACACGAACACACACACACACACACACAAAACACACGCACGCACGCTTGCGCGCATGCACGCACGCTCACACGCACACAGCCAAGCAGAAAGGCCAGGCCGACACACACACACACACATGCACACACACGCACGCACGCACACAGGCCAGAAGAAGGGCCAGGCCGAGCTCACGCGCGACTACATCCGGTCGATGCGCCTGCTGCAGAGCACCAACAGGTGCGATTTGTTTAGAGTTAGCGACCTTGCTTTTAGTGCCAGCATTGGAGGGTTGAGCATGCAGGGCATGGGCGGGGTGAGGGCGCGACTACATCCGGTGGATGCGCCTGCTGCAGAGCATCAACAGGTAACCATCAACCAACCAAGCGTTTCATGAGGCCGTCCGCATGCACCGGCAATGCCTGTACTACTAACAGCAATACACCCCGGCAACTGTTGCAAGGTCTGACCCGTGCACTGGGATGTCTTTCGTAAAGCGGGTGACCGACCAGCGCCTGAATCGAGTGGATAGTATCCTTGGTTTGGGGGGGGTCAGTAACAGTAACAGTAACAGAGACATCTGGCTTCCATCAAAGACACCTCCCAGTCTAGGGCCACCGCCTGGACCCAAGTTGCCGCAACAAAAGTTATAAACCCTTGCTTATAATTTCAGAATGGGAGGGGGTGAGCATGCAGCATGGCAGGGGGTGAGTGCAGGGTGAGGGCGAGACTGATCAGTCTGGTGCAGTGCTCAGGGGAGGGGCATTTCATAGGCGTCGGTGCAGCAGGGGAGGGGCATAATAGCCCTCCTTTCCTAAAACTGCGCGTTGGCAGGCAGCCAGCTGGTGGCTGCCGCCCCTCACATGTGATTGTTAGGGCCAGAACTGGACTTGGGTCTAGGCGGTGGTACTAGGACTAGAAGAGGTCTTTCCTGAAAGCCCATGCACTTTCACTGTTTCTGGAGGTGCATGGGAGGGGGCTGCCACACTCCCCATACGCTCTACACATCACAGGGGCATCCCTTGCGTACAAGCGCGCGACCAGCCCCACCTTCCCCCTCTGCACACACATCTTCCGACGCACACACACACACACACACTCCCCCGCACACCTCACATTACACATCACAGGGGCATCGGCGACATTGTTCTGGTGTACAAGCGCGTGACCAGCCTGGCGAGCCACACCAGCCGGGTATCTGAGCTGCTGGAGCAGGTGTGAACCGTGTTTGTGGTGTGTGTGTGTGTGTGTGTGTGTGTGTATGTGTGTGTTGAGGAGCGTGTAACCAGCCTGGCGAGCCACACCAGCCGGGTGTCTGAGCTGCTGGAGCAGGTGTGAACCGTGTTTGTGGTGTGTGTGTGTGCTGAGGTGTGTGTGACCAGCCTGGCGAGCCACACCAGCCGGGTGTCTTGAGCTGCTGGAGCAGGTGTGAACCGTGTTTGTGGTGTGTGTGTGTGTGTGTTGAGGATCGTGTGACCAGTCTGGCGAGCCACACCAGCCGCGTGTCTGAGCTGCTGGAGCAGGTGTGAAGGGTATGTGTGTGTATGTGTGTGTGTGTGTGTGTTGAGGTGTGTGTGACCAACCTGGCGAGCCAACCCAGCCGTGTGTCAGAGCTGCTGGAGCAGGTGTGAAGCGTGAGTGTGTGTGCGGGGGCAGGGTTGATTGACACACAAGCGCACACACACACACATGCACACACACACGCACACAGGTGCACGCGCTGTCTGGCGGGGACGTAGAGCACAAGGAGCTCTTCCGACGCAATGTGTCGCAGACACACATGACGGGCCTCGCTTCCGCGACCTCCGTTGACGGGCCGCGCAGCGCAGATGACGCAGGTGTGTGTGTGTGTGTGTGTGTGTGTGTGTGTGTGTGTGTGTGTGTGTTGTGTTCGGGGGGGGGGGCTTTGGGGGGGGCACGCACGCCCCCGGCGCACGCGCACATCTGCACACACACACATGACGGGCCTCGCTTCCGCGACCTCTATTGACGGGCCGCGCAGCGCAGATGATGCAGGGGTGTGTGTGTGTGTGTGTGTGTGTGTCTATGTGTGTGTGTGTGTTCGGGGGGGGGCACGCACGCCCACGGCGCACGCGCGCACATGCAGACGCACTCACACACATTTGACGGGCCTCGCTTCAGCGACCTCTATTGACAGGCCGCGCAGCGCAGATGACGCAGGTGTGTGTGTGTGTGTGTGTGTGTGTGTGTGTGTGTGTGTGTGTGTTCGCGGGGGGGGGGACGCACGCACACACCTGCACACACACTCACGCACACATGACGGGCCTCGCTTCCGCCAACTCTATTGACGGGCCGCGCAGCGCAGATGATGCAGGTGTGTGAGAGTGTGTGTGTGTGTGTGTGTGTGAGTGTGTTCGGGGGGGGGGGGGGCACACACGCCCACGGCGCACGCGCACACATGCACATGCACTGACGCACGCATGACGGGCCTCGTTTCCGCGACCTCCGTTGACGGGCCGCGCAGCGCAGATGACGCAGGTGTGTGTGTGTGAGAGCATGTGTGTGGGGGGGGGGGGCTGCAGCACGCACACGCACGCACGCCCCCGGCGCACACATGCGCACACACGCAAGCACATACACATGTCCACGCACACACACACACACACACACACACACACACACAACCAACCAACCAACCAAGCGTTACATGAGGCCGTCCGCATGCACCGGCAATGCCTGTACTACTAACAGCAATACACCCCGGCAATTGTTACGAAGTCTGACCCGTGCACTGGGATGTCTTTCGAATAGCGGGTGACCGACCAGCGCCTGAATCGAGTGGATAGTATCCTTGGTTTGGGGGGGGCTGGGGGGGGCTGCCACTCTGGCCAACCAACTACAACTTGGGTTGCCACTCTGGCCAACCAACTTCAACTTCAATCGCAGCGTATCATCTCCCCATGGGCCGATTAATTCCATGGGCGATAGTCGGGGTTGTCCGTCGTGCAATGTATACGTCGCCGCAACCCGCCCTGCAGCACACACACACACACACACACACTCGCACACACACCTGCAGCGCAAAACCCTCTGGCACCGGCGCGCCGGGCGAGACACGATCAAGTTTGCGTGCTTGTGCACACATACACACACACACACACACACACACACACACACACACGCACACACACACACACACCTGTAGCGCAAAACCCCCTGGCACCGGCGCGCCGGGCAGGAGACACAATCAAGTTTGCGCGCGTGTGCTTGGACTCTCCTAGCGGAGACCCACTCGTGCGCGAGCTGAGCTTCGAGGTATGAGGGGTGTGAATGGTGTGGGGTGTGTGGGAGGGGTGTGGAGTGTGTTTGGGAGGGGCGTGGGAGGGGTTTTGAGTGTGGGTGTGCGTGACACGATCAAGTGTGTGCACGCGCGTGCTTGGACTCTTCTAGCGGCAACCCTCTCGTGCGTGGGCTGAGCTTCGAGGTGTGTGGGTTGTGTGGGAGGGGTGTGGAGTGTGTTTTGGAGAGGCGTGGGAGGGGTTTTGAGTGTGGGTGTGGGTGGCGCGATCAAGTGTTTGCGTGTGTGTGCTTGGACTCTCCTAGCGGCGAACCTCTCGTGCGCGAGCTGAGCTTGGAGGTGTGTGGAGGGTGTGGAGGGTGTGGGTGTGTTAGGGAGGGGTGGGGTGTGTTTGGGAGGGGTTTTGAGTGTCGGTGTGGCGCGATCAGGTGTTTGCGCGCGTGTGCTTGCAATCTCCTAGCAGAGACCCACTCGTGCATGAGCTGAGCTTTGAAATGTAAGGGGTGTGGATGGTGTGGGGTGTGGGAGGGGTGACAGGTGTGGGAGGGGTGACAGAGGAGTGGGAGGAGTGTGGAGTGTGTGGTTGCCATTATCAATTGTTTGCATGCATGTGCTTGGACTCTCCTGGTGGCGACCCTCTCGTGCGTGAGCTGAGCTTTGAGGTATGAGGGGTGTGGATGGTGTGGAGTGTGGGAGGGGTGTTTGGGAGGGGCGTGGGAGGATTTTGAGTGTGGGTGGCGCGATCAAGTGTTTGCGCGCATGTGCTTGGACTCTCCTAACAGCGACCTTCTCGTGCGCGAGCTGAGCTTGGAGGTGTGTGGGGTGTGTGGATGGTGTGGGGCGTGTGGGAGGGGTGTGGAGTGTGTTTGGGAGGGGCGTGGGAGGGGTTTTGAGTGTGGGTATGGGTGGCGCGATCAAGTGTGTGCGCGCGTGTGCTTGGTCTCTCCAAGCGGCGACCCACTCGCGCGCGAGCTGAGCTTCGAGGTGTGTGGAGGGTGTGGAGGGTGTGGGAGGGGTGTGGGGTGTGTTTGGGTGGGGGGCGTGGGAGGGGTTTTGAGTATGGGTGTGCGTGACACGATCAAGTGTGCGCGCATGTGCGTGGACTCTCCTAGACTAGTGGTGACCCTCTCGTGCGCGAGCTGAGCTTCGAGGTGTGTGGAGGGTGTGGAGGGTGTGGGACGGGTGTTGGGTGTGTTGGGGAGGGGCGTGAGAGGGGTTTTGAGTGTGGAGTGTGTGGTTGCCTATATCAAGTCTGCGTGCGCGTGCGTGGAGTCTCCTAGCGGCGGGGACCCTCTCGTGCGGGGGAGCTGAGCTTTGATGTTTGTGGGGTGTCTTTCCTGGAAAGCCGATGTATCTGTAACTCATCATCATGTAACAGTATTATCAGTATCTCATACTGTTACAGTATGTGGATGGGGTGGATGGTGTGTGTGTGTGTGTGTGTGAAGGGTTGTGGGCAACCGTATATCCCGTATATACGGCATATACGGCCGTATATACGGCTGTATATGTATGTTTGTTCTCGCATGACCCAGCTCAGTTGGCGCTTATGCTGAAAATCCTTGACAAAGTGTCCTCTAGCTTTGGCATGCAAATCAACGCCGCCAAGACAGAAGTGATGATTTTGCCAGCAGATTTTGACGCGGATCTGCCCACGTTTGCGCTGACTGGTGGTGAAGTGAAGACCGTCTCTGCATTTAAGTATCTAGGGAGTTGGATAACCCAGAGTGGTGGTGTGGAAAAGGAGATCGGTGTGCGTGTTGGTCGCGCGCTGGGCGTGTTTGCGTCTTTTGATAAGATTTGGGCCAGCAAGAAGATGCAAGTGCAGTCTAAGATGCGGGTTTACAACACTTTCGTGCTGCCCCACTTTCTGTACGGCTGCGAAACATGGGCCCCTACTAAAACACAACTGACTCGATTGGAGGTTGCCCACTCTAACTGCCTTCGTCGCATTCTGGGTGTGCGCCTGGTCGACCGGCACAGATTAACTTATATTCGGCAGGCGTGCGACACTGAGCCAATTGAGAGCCTTGTGGCAAAGCGATCAATGCAGTGGCTAGGCCATGTGATGCGCATGCCGGCTTCTCGTCTTCCTCGTACGACTTTTGACTGCACAATGGATGTGGCTCGGCAGCAAGGCCGGCCTCCAGCCTCCTCCCGACACTATTTTCTTAAGCTACTGATTCAGCAGCTAGGCGAAACTAGTGGCACTCGTTCTGATTGGAAGACTTTTTCGGACACGGCGTTTGAGCGTGCTCAGGATAGGGTCGGGTGGAGAGCCGTGGTGTACGGTCCGGCTGCCCCTCAGGCGCCGGCCCCTCCACCACGGCGGTCAAGTAGATTGGCAAGCGCCACTTGACCCCCTATCCCCTAGAAGCAGTTAGGACCTATTTTGGAGGCGTCGCACAATAGCTCTCCTTTTTGCTCTGGGACTACACGTTGGCAGGCAGCCGGCTGGTGGCTACCGCCCCTCACAAGTAATTGTTAGGGCCAGAACTGGACTTGGGTCTAGGCGGTGGTACTAGGACTAGAGGTAGTCTTTGCTGGAAAGCCGATGTAACTGTAACTGTAACTGTAACGGATGTCAAAAGCGGGCGGTATACGCACTGCAATATACGGTTATTTTTATTTTTGTGTGGATTGCGGCTCACACCGACGCGATCCGAGCAGCAACGGGCCGCAACGGTTCGCAAACAGCCTCAGTAGCAGTAAGCAAGTGATATAGGATGGAGGAACGTGGGCCGCAAGGTCCTTCAGACAGCCAATGGGGTCACACCTTGGAGTCACGCAACAAACGGCAACACTTCTCCCCGAATACAGCACGGAATCGGACGATTCTGCTTGCATTGTTAAACTGATGACCAGCTTTGTCGATTGCATGCAGCATTGGGGGGGGGTAGTGGTGATGTGCATGGGGCGCATGCATGGGGCTCATGGGGCGGATGGCGCAACAACTTTGGGGTCTCTCTGGGTCAAGGTCTGGGGTCTGGGGTCTGGGGCCTGAGGTCTGGGGTCTGAGGCAAGGGCGGGAGGCGGGGGCGGGTTCTGGGGCCTGGGTCTTGGGTCTTGGGTGTGGGTGTGGGTCTAGGCAGGGGGTCCCCTGGGTCTAGGGTTTGGGTCTGGGTCTGGGTCTGGGTCTTGGTGGGGTAGTGTCTCGGCTATTACTTGCTCAGCGTTTTAACAAGGGATGGGGGCCCTTGGGTTCTGGACTAGATCAGGTCGTAGACTCAACGGAGGGGGGAGGAGGGAGAGGATGGGGAGGAGGGAGAGGACTTGGCTCCCGTACCGCACGCACCGCGGCCGCCCGTGCAGCCACAATACGGTTTTGGCATTTACTGAAAAAACTTACCACGCATGATGATCACACCGAGAGCAACAGTGCCCCTTGTAAATCCAGCGTTCCAACGGCGTGTCTCACCCAATTTGACATACATGTGAGGCAGCTGTGCTACAAACACGGATACGTATCTACGGATATACGGTCGTATGTACGTATATACGGATACACGGGGCCGTCCATCTACGGTTGCCCACAACCCTATGTGTGTGTGTGTGTGTGTGTGTGTGCGTGTGTGTGTGCCACGATCAAGTCTGCTCGTGCGTGCCTGGGAGATGTGAGGGGTGTCGATGGTGTGGGTGGTGTGGAACGGGTGTGGGAGGGGTCTGGAGTGTTTGAGTGTGTGTGGGAGGGTGAGGAGGGTGGTGGTGGGGGTGGCACGATCAAGGGCGTGCACGCGTATGTGTTTGGTGGTGTGGTTGGTGTGGCGTGTGGATGGTGTGGGATGTGGATTGTGCGACACGATCCTCCTGGCACACTCCCTCCCCTTGCGCGGCTTACAGGTTGTTCCCGGGGGCAGCACAATCCCCCCCCCCCACACACACACACACAAACACACACACACATACATACACAGGTCGTTCCCTGGTGCAGCACAATCCCCCCCCCCCCGCCTCCGCACGCACACAACACACACAACACACACAACCAACCAACCAACCAAGCGTTACATGAGGCCGTCCGCATGCACCGACAATGCCTGTACTACTAACAGCAATACACCCCGGCAATTGTTACGAAGTCTGACCCGTGCACTGGGATGTCTTTCGAATAGCGGGTGACCAACCAGCGCCTGAATCGAGTGGATAAACACACACACACACACACGCACACAACATGCACGCACGCACATACACACACTCCTGTCGCAGGTCGTCCCCGGGTGCAGCTCATCCCACCACCCCTTCACACACACATTCACACACACATACACGCAACACACACACGCGACACACTTGCACACACACACACACATACACACTCCTGCCGCAGGTCATCCCCGGGTGCAGCACCATGCTCATGGGTCAGAACGGATGCGGCAAGAGCAGCCTGTTCAGGTTTGTGTGTGTGTGTGATTTATGGGGGGGAGACTTGTGATGGGAGGTGTGGGGTGCAGCACCATGCTCATGGGTCAGAGCGGATGCGGCAACAAGAGCGGCAACAAGAGCAGCCTGTTCAGGTGTGTAGGTGTGTGTGTGGCAGAGGGGGGCAAGATCACTCCACCGTTGCGTGCATATGCCCCCCCCCCCCACACACACACACACACACACACCACACATGCACACATTCACATGCACAGGGTCATGGCCGGCCTGTGGCCCCTGCTCGCAGGCGAGGTCCCCCCCCCCTTTCGCGCATACCTCCCACCCCCCTCCTCTCACACACGCACCCACACACTCAACCTCCCCCATCACCCCCCACAGGGTCATGGCCGGTCTGTGGCCCCTCCTCGCGGGCGAGGGCGCCCACCCATGCACCGTTCCCCTCCTTTCCCCTCCCTCCTGCGCAGAGAGAGAAACAGGGAAAAAGACATACGTTAAAGCTCCCGACGCTAGGCAACCTGCACACACACACACACACACACGCACACACACACGCGCTCAACCTTTCCCCTATCTGCAGGGTCAGGCCGGCCTGTGGCCCCTGCTCGCGGGCGAGGTCCCCCGCCCTCCTTTTTCCCCCGCACCTGCACGCACCCACACAACCAACCAACCAAGTCTGTCGTCACGAGCTTCAGCATAAATGCACACACACACACACACACACCTCTGCAGGGTCATGGCCGGCCTGTGGCCCCTGCTCGCGGGCGAGGTCACGCACCCGGAGCCACGCCGACTGTTCTACCTCTCTCAGCGCCCCTACTTGGTGGCAGGCACGCTGCGAGACCAGGTGTGTGTGTGTGTGTGTTGTCTTGTCTGTCTGTCTCTCTCTCTCTCTCTCTCTCTCTCTCTCTCTCTCTCTCTGTTTGCTGTTCCACCTCTCTCAGCGCCCCTACCTTGTGTCAGGCACGCTTCGCGACCAGATGTGCGTTTGTGTTTCTTGTCTGTCTCTGTCTGTCTGTGTCTGTCTGGCTGGCTGGCTGGCTGGCTGGCTGGCTGGCTGGCTGGCTAGCTCATACCACACACGCACCGTGCACTGCGTGCGTGTGCGTTTGTGTGTGTGCTCGTAGCTCCTCTGCCCCTACCCCCCCTACCCCCACACATGTGTGACCATGCCACTATTGTCATAATCACATCACTGCGTGCGCACGTGCGTGCGTGTGTGTGTGTGTGCTTGCAGCTGCTCTACCCCTACCCCCCGCGCGCAGTGTGGGACAGCGCCAAGGCGTGCCCATGCCGCCATTGTCATAATCACACCACTGTGTGCACGTGCGTGTGTGTTGTGTGTGTGCTCGCAGCTGCTCCACCCCTACCCCCATGCGCGCGGTGTGGGACAGCGCCAAGGCGTGGCCATGTCACCACTTTCCTAATCATGATCACCCCACTGCGTGCGCACGTGCGTGTGTGTGCTTGCAGCTCCTCAACCCCTATCCCTTGCGCGCGGTGTGGGACAGTGCCAAGGCGTGGCCATGCCGCCATTGTCCTTATCACCATTGTCCTATTCACACCACTGTGTGCACGTGCGTGTATGCTGTGTGTGCTCGCAGCTGCTCTACCCCTACCCCCCGCGTGCGGTTTGGGAAAGTGCCAAGGCGTGGGAGCGCGCGGGCTACGTGCAGACCGCGGGGCAGACCCCGCCGGTCAGGCTGACTGCTGAGCTAGACTCAGCGCTGGAGGGATGCCTGCGGGCGGTGGAGCTGGATTACCTGCTGGCGCGCGGGAGGGGGTGGGACCAGGTGGGAAAAGGGGGGGAGTGCTAGGGAGTGTGTGTGCATGGGGGGGGGCTGCATGTGGGCGGTGGAGCTAGACCACCTACTGGCGCACGGGGAGGGAGGGGGGGGGTGTGGCTGGCTAGACCACCTGCTGTGCGCGGGAGGGGGGGGCCAGGTGGAAGAGGGGGGGGGGTGCTAGAGAGTGTGTGTGTTTGGGGGGGGTCTGCATATGGGGCGGTGGAGCTGGACTGCCTGCTGGCGCGCGGGAGGGGGTGGGCCAGGTGGGGGGGGGGGGGAGGGGGGGGGGTGAAGCAGCGACTCACAGCACCGACGCTCACCAGAGCTGTCAGGCACACACACACTCACACGACATATCACACACGCGCAGTTCCATGCTGGGGCTCTCAGCTGCGCGAGGAGCAGCGCCTCGCGACGGCACGCCTGATGTACCACCGCCCACACACGCACATACGCACACGGGCACACACACGCACACACCCATCGCACACGTAGGTCCAGAGCTGGCAGGACACCCTCAGCGGTGGCGAGAAGCAGCGCCTAGCAATGGCGCGCCTGCTGTACCACCGCCCAGCGTTCGCGGTGCTTGACGAGTGCACGAGCGCAGTAAGCGCAGATGGAGAGCTGAAGCTGTACCAGGTGGGAAGTGTGGGGAGTGTGGAAGTGTGGGGAGTGCAGCTGCTTTGTGGGGTGTGCAGTGTGCGGTGTGGGGTGTCTGCGTGGTGCTTGACGAGTGTACCAGAGCGGATCGTGGACGGGGCGCTGTACCAGGTGTGGGGAGTGTGCGTGGTGGTCGACCAGTGATTTCCTTTTGGGCTCTCCACAGCCATTTGGCTGTATTCCGGCTGAACTTTGACTCTGCATACAGCTCAACCCATCCAGTCAATTGTTAGTCTGACAAGCCCACCAGACAGGGCACATCAACAACTTTCAAATTACCTACGTATGAGGACAAACGGTCGACAGGAGGTCAACGGTCAACGCGGTCAAAGCAAAATCCGGCTGAGTAAGAATTACTTGAACATCCTGAAAAGGAAATCACTGTGGTCGACTGAGTGCAACGCGCAGCAACCACGGATGGGGAGCTCAAGCTGTGTGGAATGTGTGGAGCTCAAGCTGTGTGGAATGTGTGGGGGCGTGTGTGTGATGTGTGGGGGCGTGTGTGCAGAGCAAGGTTGACCCGAACACGACGCCATGCGGGCCTTCTATTACATCCCGCTCGCATCTGCCTCCCTCCTCCCCTGACGCACGCTCACAGACCTCCCTGCCGCCCCCGCGTGCCTGATGTGTGACGTGCCGGTCCTCCCGTGACTGGCAAACGCTCACACACTCCCCCCCCCCTCCTGCGCGCGCCTGCCCGCATGCCGTTACGTGTAGGAGCTGACTGCTGCTGGCGTGACGTGCCTGTCGATCGCACACCGCCCCGCGCTGCGCCGCTTCCACTCCCAGGTTGTCCACTTCGACGGAACAGTCACCAAGGTTGGTGCTTGCATGGGCGGGACCGGGCGGGCACCCGGCTTGGTTTACAGTACGCACCCTTGGGGCGTGGGAGTGGTGGGAGGCGCCACGGGAGGCAGGCTACCAGGCGCCCTGCTTGAACATCGCACCAAACTCGCGCTTGCCGCCTGCTAGGTATACACTCGCGGCAACGCACACCCTGTGCAAACGAGGTGCCCGACCCTCCTCCTGCTACCAGTCCCCCTGGCCCTCACCGCCCCCCCCCCCCCTCCCTTCCTTGCCCCCCCCCTCCTTGGAGCACAGAACGGCAAGGGCTGGTGGCTGGAGCAGATCGACAACTTCACGCCCAGCTCTGGGCCGACGCCCATGGGCACGCCCGCGCGCCCGGTCGGCGGAGGCGGCGGAGGAGGCAGTCTGGGCGTCACGCCCGCTGGCGCACCCCTCTCCACGCCCGCGACGCGCCCGTGATCGAGCCATGCCATGCGCGCCGCCCTGTGGGTGTGAGTGACAGCGCGCGGTTTGCCATGCCCGCCGTGGCTGCGACGTGTGTGGGGCTGGTGTCTCTACGCAGATGATGCGTGCGTGATGACACGCGTGCACTCGGACGCTTGCAAGGGGGCCGATCGAGTGGCTGTGTTAACATTGTGTGCTTGGCGTGGCGTGTGGCTGGCGCTGGCGCTGAGGGGAGTTGAATGGAGAGTGCGTGTTCCAATGCCATTTGGTGGCGATTACAAAGCACGTGTAAAAAACATTTGTTCAACGACTTCCATGTCCAACGATTCCAGGATTGAAGCTCCTGCTGCCAAGCGATACGCCACAGAACAGCACCCCTGTCTTTTGTCAAAACAGAACACCGCATGCCTTTTGGTCTCCCGTTGTAAGACAATAGAAGACAGGACCCAACAGACATAACGATTGGCGATCTGCCCCCTGGTGTCCTGTCCTATCAATGCCCAATTGTCGTGTGCCACGTTAACACACAGCAAGCCTACAAAGTGAGGGAGACGGTCAAGCCCTGGCAAGCTCAGCCTGGTTCTGAGCGTGGCAATCAGCCAGGTAGCCCAGTGCCTATGCTGCTGCCTTCTGCACGCCAACATCGGAATCAGACTCCAGCAGCAGCACCAGAGCTGGAATGGCGCCAGCGGCTGTGATGGCGGCCTGATTCTGAGCGTGGCCGGCAGCCAGGAAGCCCAGTGCCCCTGCCGCTGTCATCTGCACGCCAGCCAATAACTGAGGCCCCAGCAGCAGCACCAGAGCTGCAATGGCGCCAGCGGCTGTAATGGCGGCCTGGTTCTGAGCGTGGCCGCCAGCCAGGTCGCACAGTGCCCTTGCCGCTGCCATCTGCATGCGTGCTGAGGATCCACGCCCCAGCAGCAGGACCAGAGCTGGAATGGCGCCAGCGGCTGTGATGGCGGCCTGGTTCTGAGCGTGGCCCTCAGCCAGGTTGCGCAGTGCATCTGCCGCTGCCTCCTGGACGTCTGCCGATGACTCAGGCCCCAGCAGCGGCACCAGAGCTGGAATGGCGCCAGCGGCTGCGATGGCGTTTTGGTTCTGTGCATGGTGCTTGGCCAGGCTATGCAGAGCCGTTGCTGCCGCCATCTGCACGTCTGCCGTTGACTCAGGCCCCAGAAGGCGCACCAGAGCTGGAATGGCGCCAGCGGCTGCGATGGCCGCCTGGTTCCGAGCATGGCCCTCAGCCAGGAGCCACAGTGCAACTGCCGCACCTGCCTGCACGTCTGCCGATGACTCAGGCCCCAGCAGCAGCACCAGAGGGGGAATGGCGCCAGCAGCGGCGACGGCAGTCAAAAAATCAAGGTCTCTGGCGTCGAAAATCCAGTGCCAGAGATCATGTGCCGCATGTGCCTGCATGTCGGGAGGGATGCTGGGCTGAAGGTCGTGCATCAGGCCTTGCAGTTTGACTGACAGCGGCGCTGTCAGCTCGGTGCATGTCAGCCGCAGGTCTTCTACCTGGCCAGCGAGCACGGACTGGCAGCGACGGAGGTCGAGCTTGCGGAGCCTCGAGCATGCCTTCAGCGGCACCAGGCTGCGGAACTGGCCATTGCCAGCCAGCCACAACTCCTCGAGCGTCTCGCTGCATGCTTCGAGCGGCGACAGATCTGACACGCCGACGCAGCCGGGCATCCACAGGCACCTGAGCTGCGCACAGCTGCGAACAAAGTCGATCGACCTCACGTCGTCACAGCCGCTGATGTCAATCGCTCGCAGCGTTGCTGCCACGCAGCTGCTGAATGCCGGCACAGCCAACGGCTTGAGGGCCGCCACGTCCCCTGCTGCTCGCGGGGCCTGCGTGCAGCGTGCGTGCGCGCAGGTCAGGAGCTGGTGTGGCGACTGCGTGCGCTATCGCTGTGCGTGCGTTGATGCACGGGCGCTGCATGCTGCAGGCGAGGGAGCGACAGGCAGGCGAGGGACTGGCATGGGGCGTACACGTGCGTGGCAACGGCAGCGAGGGTGGGCAAAGTGTAGTACGCTACGTTGAGGCACAGCTGGCCAGGCGCCATGTTGACACAAGACACTATTGGAGCACTTGCAACGTCCATGCAACTTCTCACACCCACCTGGCGGACGGTGAGGCTGCGCAGGCCGGCCAGCTGCAGCGAGTGGGCCCAGCGCGTCGGCACTGCTCACGTTGAGCAGGGTGAGGTCGCGGAGGCGGGGCCATCGCAGTAGGGCGCAGCTCAGGTCTGCGGCAGAGGCGCCAGACACAGGGCTTTTCGCCACCTCGATGCAGGGGTCCGTCAGGCTGCGCATGCTCTTGCTCACGCACCGCATGGCACACTTGCTGTCCCGATCCAGCAAGGGGAAGAGCAGCGACGACCACAGGTCGAGGGAGAGCAGCACAGCGTGTGCAGAAGCGAAATCCAGCATCGTCGCCGGTGTGTTAAACGTTGTGCTTGTTGGAGTCCCGTGATTGATGTGCAAGCGGTGTGGATCCATCCATACCGCCTAGGGACGATCATCATTGGACAAGTCGATTCGTCTCCAGTGGACACATCCTGCAGTGCTTACACGCACAGTACTTACATGCATGCCACCGCCATCAGGCCAACTGGTGCGTCCGCTCACTGCACACACACACACACACACACACACACCTTTGGCGACAGCGCCACTGCCCCAGACGCCATCAGGTTGACTTTCTCCGACAGGTCAGTTTATAAGAGTGAGGTGTGAACCAACCACAAAATACATCTCCGCAATTTTTGGGTCTCCGCAATTTTCGGGTCTTGTTTTTTTCTCAGGGTCTAGCTAGGCCACGGGGGGGGGGGGGGGGGGGGCAGAAAAGAAAATACTGGAACACATGGTACAAAAAAAAATGACCCCCCTACCCCCCCCCCCATCTCACAAAATACGCCATGCATGGAGCCGGGACCAATGCGCATGGCTTCCTTACAGTGAGGGCTGTCCATCGCAATGTCTAACTCGCCGGCAGATGGCCGAAATCACCCCCAAAATCTAGCCATTCCATGGCTTAGTCGGCGGGCACCAAGGAGTATGGACCCTCCAGTTCACACTTTCCAGGCTGTTTCAGGTTTGACTCTCCTAAGGTGTTTTTCTGTGCTCTCCAAGGAGATTCAGATGGCGTCGGTCTCATCTCAATCCATGAAGGTTGCTAAAATCCCTTGTGGGCACTTAGTGCACGGAAGGGAGCACGCGGGGGAGTTGGGGCGTTGAGGGGGTTTTACCCCCCACCCTATAACCCAGGGTCACTTCTTACAGTGGATTTGTGCTCCTCTCATCAAGGCGCCGACATGCCGGAAGGGATGCTGGGCTGGAGGTTGTGCGCCTAGCCTTGGAGCTTGACTGACGACGGAGCTGCCAGCTCGGTGCATGACAGCCGCAGGTTCTCTACCTGGTCAGCGAGCACGGAGTGGCAGCGAGTCAGGTCGAGCTTGCGGAGCCTCGGGCATGCCTTTAGCAGCGCCAGGCTGCGGAACTGGCCATTGCCAGCCAGCCACAACTCCTCGAGCGTCTCGCTGCACGCTCCGAGCGGCAACAGATCCGACACGCCGACGCATCCGGGCATCCACAGGCACCTGAGCTGCACACAGCTGCGAACAAAGTCGATTGACCGCACGTCGACACAGCCGCTGATGTCGATCACTCCGAGCGTTGCTGCCACGCGGCTGCTAAATGCCGGCACGGCCAACGCCGGGCGGGCCGCCACATCGCCTGCCGCGCGCGGGGTCTGCATGCAGCGTGCGTGCTCACAGGTCAGGAGGAGGCGGGGCCGCTGCGTGCGCTAGAGCTGTGCCTGCGTCGATGCGCGGGAGCTGCATGCTGCAGGCGAGGGAGCGACTGGCAGGCGAGGGAATGGCATGGGGCGTACACGCGTGGGGGCGAGGGAGGGCACAGCCCAGACGCCATCTTGATGTAAGGGCTCCTGCGTCGCGTCCCGATCGGTTTGTTTGGCTTCTGCCTGCTGCCTGGTCTGGTAGCTGCCAGTTAGCTGCATGGCGCACGCACGACACACCTCGCCTAGCTGCCGCCCCCCAACTGCAGCACACGCTGATTGCTAACAGCTTAAGCAATCAAGCTTTCTAGCTGCAACACGCTGCATAGCTGCAGCATGCTAGCAGCACACGAGCACATACCTACACACACACACGCTGCCTACCTGCAGCACGCTGCCTGCCGCATGCACGCGCAGGATGCCTAGCTGCTGCGCCTGCCTGCTAACTGTCTGCCTGATGCCCGGTAGCTGCTAGCTGCTGCGCGCAGGCAGCGTGCTTCTTGCATGCTTGCACGCTTAGTCGCAAAAATGAGCAAAGCGGGGCGGGAATCGAACTCGCAACGCGCGAAATAGTGATTATACGTCGCTAGTGGTAGAGGGAGGCGGCTGCATGCAAGAGGAGCCTACTATGATAGCCATGCATGGCTGTGCGACAACACGTCGCATGTCGCGCACACTGCACGGCAGCTTGTGCGCCGAGAGCTTATGCTAGCGAAGACTCGTGGCTATGGCTGTGCGCCGGAGATCGGGGCGACGATGGCGAAGTGAGAGACCGCAACTACTGGAAGGCCACTTCGCGCACACTGCCCCGCTGCACGTGCAGCAAAAGGCGCTGCGTAGCGACGATTTGTTGCAGCATGTTTGCACTCGCGACGACGAAGATGATGGCGACATGAGAAAGGGAACGACAACTCCTGCTTCTAGCTAGCTCCTCCCCTATGGATAGGCACCAAGATAATCCCTTACGGTATTTACTACGTTATACCGATCGGGGACAGACGCTATTGGGTGGCTATTGGAGCACTTGCAACGTCCATGCAATTTCTCCCACTCACCTCAACGTTCATCAACGCCAAGCCTGCCGTCGGGGGCATTGGTGTGGAGCCGCGCCGGGGCGGCGTGCTACGTGTGCTCTCTACCGTGGCGTCTGACGCTGTGGCCGACACCGTCGTGCGCTCCCGCCGCAACCTGCGCGACGTGGACCCGTCGGCTGCTGTCTTCGACGTCCTCAGTGACCGCGAGGAGGCGCAGCACCGGGCGCTGTGGCCCGCTTTCCTCGCCGCCAAGGCTGCGGGGAAGCGCGCGCAGTTCCACCGCGCGCGCCTCGTCGTTGACGGCGAGCGGGTGCCTGCACCTGCTTGCTAGATGGCATTCCCTCTGGGGGTGTTTTTGAAGGGGAGGTGGCGCCACACGCGTGCGGTGGCGGGTGCGGTGTGGTCGCTGAGTAGAGTGCTGCGGCGGGTGTGCTACTAGCCCCGCTTCCGGTGGTCTGGGGGAGGGCTTTTTGGTCCCTTCATGGTTTTATACCTTGGGTCCGCCCTCTGGCCATTTGAGGGGCTGGGTGTGCAGCCTGCACAGTGGTGCTGCTTGCTTGGCGCCCGCCACCAAGTGTGGATGGCGTTACCGTGGGCTACTTGTAGCTTGACCTTTTGTGGGCCTTGAGCCTTGTTTCTCTAAGTCCCACTGGAGCTTTGGAACCGTACGTGTGACCGCCAGAAGTGGATTGTAAAACTCTCATCATCATCACCTGGCGGACGGTGAGGCTGCACAGGCCGGCCAGCGTCGTCTTGGCGAGTGGGCCCAGCGCGTCGGCACTGCTCACGTTGAGCAGGGTGAGGTCGCGGAGGCGGGGCCAGCGCAGCAGGGCGCTCAGGTCTGCGGCAGAGGCGCCAGACGCAGGGCTGATTGCCACCTCGATGCAGGCGTCCGTCTGGCTGCGCATGCTCTCGCTCACGCCCCGCATGGCGCGCTTGCTGTCGCGATCCAGCAAGGGGAAGAGCTGCTATGAGAACAGGCCTGAGTCGGGGGACCACAGCAGCACAGCGTGTGCAGAAGCGAAGTCCAGCATCGTCCCTGTGTCGGTGTAAAATGTTGTGCTTGGTTGGCGGTGGTGGTGACTTGGCGTTGATTGATGTGCAAGCAAGGTGTGGACCATTATGGGACAAATCCACGATTATCAGTGGACACATCCTGCAGTCACGCACTGTGCTTACACGCATGCCACCGCCATCAGGCCAACTGGTGCGTTTGCTCACTGCACACACACACACACACACACACACACCGTTGGCGCCACTGCCCCAGGCGCCACCAGGTCGACTGTCTCCACAGTTCAGTTTATAAGTGTAAGGTGAACCCACGGGTGAACCAGCCCACAAAATGATATGCGAAGGATTAACCGCTTATTTTGCCGCCTTGGTGAAGTGGGTGCTCGCTTGGGTTGAAAACGCTGGGAGCTGGGCTTGAAAGAGAGAGAGAGAGAGAGAGAGAGAGAGAGAGAGAGAGAGAGAGAGAGAGAGAGGAAGATAGAGAGAGAATTGAGTGTGA
>VFSX01000195.1:127500-170000 GCA_016618255.1 Chlamydomonas sp. UWO 241 | reverse complement strand
ACGTCGTCGTCCACCAGCATGGGGGACGCGGGGTTGTCGTCGGGTGCACGCACGGGCGGTGGCCCGTCGGGCGGAACAGGAGAGGCCATGAGCCGATCGGGTAGCTCAAATACCCCAAGCCGATGAGTCCGATCGGTTTGAAGTGGTCATCGGCTTCGCCGATGACAGGCCCTCCGGGCCCTCACACTCATCGGTTTTCCCGATCCCACCCCAAAACACTCATCGGTTTGGCGCTTCGGGCGCCCTGTTCATCGGAATCCGATCGGCGGGTTCACCCCTGACACACACACACACACACACACACGTGCATGCCAACCCGTGTGCAGGAGCTGACTGCTGCTGGCATAATGTGCTTGTCGATCGCTCTCCTCCTCTGATGCACGCTCCTCCCCCCCCCTGCACACACACACGGGCGTGCCAACCCGTGTGCAGGAGCTGACTGCTGCTGGCGTGATGTGCCTGTAGATCGCTCTTCTCCCCTGATGCCTCACACACACACATACACACACACACACACACACACACACACACGTGCATGCCAACCCGTGTGCAGGAGCTGACTGCTGCTGGCGTAATGTGGTTGTCGATCGCTCTCCTCCCCTGATGCACGCTCCTCCCCCCCCCTACACACACACACGGGCGTGCCAACCCGTGTGCAGGAGCTAAAAAACTGCTGGCGTGATGTGCCTGTAGATCGCTCTCCTCCCCTGATGCCTCACACACACACATACACACACACACACACACGCACGCGGGCATGTCAATACGTGTGCAGGAGCTGACTGCTGCTGGCGTGATGTGCTTGTCGATCGCTCTCCTCCCCTGACGCACGCCCCCCCCCACCACCACCACACACACACCGCCCCGCGCGCCCACCCGTGCGGTGTGTCTGCTGGCGTGACGTGCTTGTCGATCGCGCACCTCTCCCGCTGCGCCAGTCCCATCCCCTGACAGAAAATGCCCACACACCTCACACATGCCCTGCGCATCCGCCCGCATGCCAACCCGTGTGCAGGAGCTGACTGCTGCTGGCGTGACGTGCCTGTCGACCGTGCAACGTCCCTGACGCACGCTCCCACACTTCACTCCCCCCCTCACACACACACACACGCGCGTGCCAACCCGTGTGCATGAGCTGACTGCTGCGGGCGTGACGTGCCTGTCGATCGCACACCGCCCCTGACGTACGCCCCCCACCCCCACCCCCACCCCTCACATACGCACACACATGCGCGTGCCAACCCGTGTGCAGGAGCTGACTGCTGCTGGCGTGACGTGCCTGTCGATCGCACACCACCCCACGCTGCGCCGCTTCCACTCCCAGGTCGCCCACTTCGACGGAACAGACACCAAGGTTGGTGCTTGCACGGACGCGGCGGGTGGTGCACAACTCGTGTTTTTTTTACAGTTCGCACCATTGGGGCACCCTTGGGACGTGGGAGTGCTGGGAGGCACCGCGGGAGGCCCCCTGCTTGCACGTCCCCCCACGCGCGCACGCGCTTGCCGCCCGCCACGCACACGCGGCAACGCACACCCGCGCGCGAGCAGTCAATGCCTCCAAAACGCGCAAGGTAGAAAGATTGGTGGTGAGCTGTAGAAAACTGTAAACAACGTTTTTTGGGGGGGGGGAACGCATTTGGCTGTGCCCACTGCACACAACGGTGCCTCCCAGCTGCCTCACAGCTACCGTGTTACACTGAGGTCAAAGTCCGTTTTACTGGGGTCAAACCTGCACTTGGTTAAACTGCGGTTAAACCCACATTTTACCAAGTAAACCTAAACTAGTTAGGCCCGATCAAACACGATGCACCGTTCAACTACGGTTTAACCGCCCTTTGTGTTTGTAGGGCAAGTTCGGTGTCCTCCCACAAGGCTAGACTTACTGGTGATGATGATGATGATGGATGTTACAGTCAGGGACACCTCTAAAGGCGTATAAGACCGTGCTCGGCGCCATATGGCCCGAGCACCTTACTGAGATGGCTGGCTGTTGGTGGTAGGGAACCCCAACTCTGTAAAGAGCGTGGGCGCACCCCTAGGTCCCCTACCGCAGCGGCAGCAAACGCTTGTTGAAGTCGGTGAGCGCATGTTGGGAAACGGAAAACGCAAGGCAGGTTCGTCGCCAATTGCCAGAAGAGACATCCCCCCGTGGGGAGAAAGGCCAAGACGTGGCCGAAAAGGATATCCAGCCGGGCCGCAACCTCTAACGTGTTAAGGGGTTTTCTAACTGGGATTTCAACCAGCATTCACAGGATTCTCAACCTGTTACCCTTAACCCGGCTCTGAGCAGAAGCTGACCCCTTGTAGTTGCACCGAGCACGACATTGGACGTGTCGCAGGCCCCCCCCTGCTGAAGGGGGGAGGCACAGAAGGACTCGGTGAGGGGCACATCCCTAAGCCTAACTACCTAGAAAGGGGCTGGAAAAGGCGGTCAGTAGTGACCAACAGTGTGGGATTTGGTGATAGGTTAGAAAGCAAGCTTGCCCCCCGGTTATAGCGGATAAATATGTTCCTTCTGCATACTCCGTTTTGAGGTCGTCATCTTTGAGGCAGCTTTCACGTGTGAGACCCAGCGTGGGCATTTCTCAGGTGCGCCAGCTGCGGTGCACTGCAAACGGCACAGTCCACCGCAGCTCCTCGGGAACCCACGCTTGGGTCCCCGCCACTATCGTGGCTGCCTCATTGACTCCTAATTCAAAACATCGTTCGCTTCAGGTCAATTATTCCTCCCGATCCTCTACCATCTCCAGGCTTGTGTTACGTATATCAAGGCACGAGACCAGAAAGTTGGCCATGTCACGCCAAAAACAAGGGTAAAGTAGCCCCGGGCTGGGGTTCATAAACGCCCGCATCTTCGCATCCAAGCCTTTATCGTCCCCAGGGACGCTCAGGAAAAGGGTGTGGAACTGTACGCGTGTCTCCGTATACGCTGGACACTCAAAAATCACGTGTGCCTCATCCTCCCGCATGCCACAGAGGCGACAGAGCCTCTGGCTGCGTGGCTCTGCCTGCGCCGTGTGGCGCCCCTTCTCTATCTGCAGTTCATGCAGCCCCATTCTAAAGCGTGCGAGTGTCGTGATCTGGGCGGCGCTGTTCAGCCCCGTCCAGAGCATTGGTGCGCCGCCACAGTCGTCTGCCATCCACCGCAAGTAAGTAAGCATCTTGAAGCGGTGTGACCATGAGTCAGGCACTGAGCGGACGACGCTGAGCTGGTTGGCGTCCTCTGGCAGCTCTGGTGTGCTGGTCTCTGATGCCAGCCAACCTGCCGCTGCTGTCTCTAGCAGGCGGGCGATGCCCCCCGCCTCCTGGCCCCACACCAGCGTGTGCCCCACTGTGCTGAGGCACTCGCTCAGCTGTGCCACCCAGCTCTCTCGCACGCCACCCGCCGCTAGCTCCCAGCTCTCCCGCATTGCCGCCTTCAGCAGATCGCCATCCGGCCGCCGTAGCGCTTTCGCCCAGAAGCGCGCCGCCTGCCGCAGCCAGTCGGTCGACAGCGGTCGCCAGCCCACCTCCGTCGCCAGCAGCGATAGCTGTTGCCCACACCTGCGAATACGGAGGGCCTCGCGCACAGATTGCAAGTGCAGGGCTTCCATGGCGCGCCACTTGCGGCGCGCCGCCTTGGAGGGGCCCCCGTCCCCTCCAGCCAACCCCCACTTGTCGGCTGCCCCCGAGAAGATCCCCTGTACCCCCATGCCCGCCCCCGCCATCAACCCTGGGCCCCAGATCTCGCACCCGTAGTTAATTACAGGTCGCACCAGTGCGTTGAACAGGTGCGCCTTTACTCCCACGTTGTGGAGGCCCATGGCATCGTATCTGCGCGCTAGGGCGAAGCGTGCACGCTGGCCCGCCCCCTGCCTCTGCTCCAGCCCCGCGCCTATTGCCCGACGGCTCCCAAAAAGCATGCCCAGATATTTAAACTCGTGATTGATGGGCAGGTCCATACCAGCGTACTTCAGGGTCACCCTTCCCCTGGCGCTCGTGACCGGGCAGTACTGGTCGTTAAACACCACCCCCTCAGATTTGCGGACATTGACAGTGAGAGCGTGCGTCCTGCAAAAAACGTGAAGTGCATCTAGCAAGCGCTGGAGCGCCTCCGGCGTCTCTGCCATGAGCACGAGGTCATCTGCATACAAGAGTAACCGTAGGAGCCGCCTGTTTGCTCCTGTCCCTAGGGGGACCCCGACCTCTGGCATCTGTGCGTCAAGCTCCCCTTCTAGTGAGTCGATAAACAGCCCAAACAAAAGCGGCGACATTGGGTCGCCCTGCATGACCCCCTGGCGTGTGGTGAAGCCTGGTCCCACCGTGCCGTCTATGCGCACGCACATGCCAGCCCCATCGTACAGTGATGTCAGGGCTGCTAAAAACGCCCCCCCCACCCCCAGGCTCTTAAGGCACTCCCACATGAGCTGCCGATGCACGCAGTCGTATGCCTTTCTAAAGTCGATGAAGGCAGTATACAGCGGTTTTCGCTCATGGCTGCGCCTCTCAATCATGTGCTGTAGGATGAAGGCATTGTCAGGGGTCCCCCGCCCCTTCCGGAACCCTGCCTGCCCGGCGGCTCTATGGCCGCCCTTCTCAGCAAGGTCGTCTAGTCTGCGGAGTAGCACCAGACTATAGAGCTTAGCAAGCGCCCCACCCACCGTGATGCCCCTATAGTTGTCCCGCTCGTCCAGATTGCCTTTCTTCGGCACCGGCGTGACTGCCCCCATGTGCCATGCTTTGGGATACCCCTCGCGGAAGACCCGATTGAGTAGATGTGTGATCGGTTCAAGCAGCGCGTGTTGCGGCTCGCTCCCCTCCACATCTCCCCCACCCCCTGTGTCCCCCTCCCCAGTCCATGCCCTTTGATAAAATTCCACCGGTACGCCGTCCACGCCCGGCGCTTTGCCCGCCGCCATGCCCAGGAGGGCTGTGCTCACCTCGTCCTCGGTGATCCAAGCGTTGAGTACTCGTGCCCGCTGCTTATTTCCTTCGGAGGCATCCGAAAACGGGTTCCCTCCCTCCTGCAGCTCCCCATGGGCATGCTCGCCCCCAACCAGGCCCTCAAAGTAGGTCGTCCACCCCTCTACATCCCTCAGCCCCCCTCCCTGGCTCCCTGGTTTAACCTTGCGCCAGAATTTCCTGGGGGCGCCATGCATGTGTTTGAGCATAGCGTCGTACTCCTGGGCCTCCCATGCCCGGCGCACGCGTCGCGTGGTCTGCCTATACGCCCTGAACGCTGCTGAGGTCAGCGTCGACTGCGCCCCGTGCGCCCTCTCGGCCTCTCGATACGCCTGCCGTGCCTCCTTGCACTCCTGGGCATACCATGTGTTGTGTGGTCGCACTGATGCGCCCCCCCCCCCTGGTTTTACCAGCACCGCCCCAGCCGCCCCTGACGCGTGCAGCGCCCGCGCTGCCCGCTCAACCGCCCCTTCTAGGAGCGCCTGCTCCTCATCTACCGTGGGGGCCTCCCGCGCCCCCTTGATCTCTGCCGCCACCCCCTGCAGCTCCCGTGCGTAGGCACGCTCCCCCCCCTCAGGCCACCTAAATCTAGTTGGCGTGGTGCATGGCATGGTAGGGTGTGGCGTGGCGAACGCCTCACCGGCCGCCTCGCCCATGGTCAGCACAACTGGGCAGTGGTCAAAGGACCCCTTCCAGCCTGGCAGGGTGGGGATCGTATGCACCCTGAGCGTGGCCCCCTCCCGCGGGGCCCCCGTCTCGCTAAACATGAGTGCCGGCGATGCAACGTGGTAGTCAACAACGCTGTGCGCATTCCTGCCTGTTGCATGGAATGTGTGTGCTCCCCCCTCATCCTCTGGCAAGCGCCCGTTCAGAATCACCATCCCGGTGTCTCGGCACAGTCTAATCATGTCCCTCCCGTGCGCGTTCTGCGGCCCGTGGTCGGCAGACGTCCGCTGTCCTACCCGCCCAGCCCGTGTGATGTCCCAAGCGGTCAGCGCGAGGGCGGGGTCACCCCCCTCGGCGTCGTGCCCCCCCCTGTCGTCCGCTTGGCCGGTGCGGGCGTTGAGGTCCCCCAAAACTAGCACCTCCCCCAGCTCCCTGTACTTGGCTATCCCTTGGGCGAGAGCCAGCATGTGGGCTTCCGCCGACAGGCTCCCGCCCTCCCGCTTCAGGTACGTGGAGGTGGGGGGGGGGGAGGTAGACAGCGCACGCGTACACGTCCCTCCCCCCCTTGAGCCTAATCCTGAACCAAAGCATCCCCAGCGCTGGGGTGTCTTCCACCACCTTGACGTGGCTCGCGATCGTGGAGCGCACATGAAGCGCCACCCCCCCGTGTTTAGCGGTGTATGGGCGTCGGCTGCATGCTAGGCACTTGAACCCCCTAATAGCCCCGGGGGCCTCGCCGGTATGCCCAGTTTCAGTGAATGCGATGATGTCCGTTGTGGCCCAGAGCCAGTTACTGACGTCGGCGCTCTGGTCTATGTGATAGTGTTGCCCTTTAACGTTCCACGTCATTACGCGTAACCCGATGCCGGGGCGTGGCCCGGCCGGCTGGGCCCGGCCCCGCCGTGCCCGGCCATCCCGGTGTGCTCCGCGTCGTGCATGGGGCCCATTGCCGCCACCGGGGGCGCCCCCAGCGCCCCCAGTGGCCCTGCCCCCCCCCTCGCCGACCCCATGCCCTGCTGCTGTTCCATTCCAGCATGCTGCTGCCCTACGCCAATGGGGTCCCATGCCGGCGGCCCAGTCATCACCTGATGCGGCGGCCCCGCCGCCAGTGGTGTCCCCCCCCCGCCCGTCCCCGCATGCTGGCCCCCCCCAGCCTGCTGGTGCTGCCACATGCCCATGTGTTGCGGCCCCCATGTTTGTGCCCCCGCCTGCTGATGTTGCTGCTGCAGCTGCTGCTGCATCCCCATTGCCATCTGGTGCTGCGTCTGCTGCTGCGCCTGCCCCATGCCCTCATGTGCCAGTGCTTGTGCCTGTGCCAGTGCCTGTGCCTGTGCCTGTGCCTGTGCCTGTGCCTGTGCCTGTGCCTGTGCCTGTGCCTGTGCCTGTGCCGCCTGTGCCTGTGCTTGCGCGCCATTGCCCATGTGCTGCTGCCTTGCGTTTGTGTGCTGCGGCACGCGCAATGCCTGCAGCCCTGCAGCCTGTTGCTGCTGCCCCATGCCCATCTGTTGCCCCGTGCCCGTTAGCTGTTGCAGCTGCTGCTGCAGATGGTGTATCTGAAGCTGCAGTGCTGCCGTCCCTGCCCCCTCTTGCATTGCCCCTGGCTGCCACATGCCCGGACCCATGCCCCAGGGATGCCCCCCACCTGCGGTCTGTGCCGTTGGTGTTGGTGCCTGCCCCCCCTGGAACCCTGCTCCTAGCGGCGGCTGCCACATGCCCGACCCCGGCGGCTGCCACATGCCCGCCCCCGTGCCCCCAATCTGCCCCCCCGATGCCTGCTGCGCCCCGGGTGGTGGTGGTGTTAGTGCATGCCCCCCCTGGTACCCCGTTCTTGCCTGCTGCGCCACCCTCGGCAGCTGCAACCTGCCCGGATCCGTGACCACCGCCTGGCCCCCCCCTGCCTGCTGCGCCCCTGTTGGTGGCAGTGTCAGTGCCTGTCCCCCGTGGTGCCCCGGCCCGGCCGGCCGCGGCAGCGCCGCTCCCGGCAGCTGCCCCATGTCCGGCCCCGTGTCCACTGGCTGTCCCCCCCCGGCATGCTGCGCCCCTGGTGGTGGTGGTGGTGGGTATTCTCCCCCGCCCTGCTGCGCCGGCTCCCGCGGCGGCAGCACCCCGCCCGCGAGCACCTGCTTGTCATCAACCCACAGGCAACCCCTGGCAGAGCGCACCTTCCTCCCCTCCTGCATCGCCTGCGCGAACAGCGCCTTCAGCGGCAGCCACGCCTGCTGCTGCGCAGGCGTCCGCTCCACGCTGATGCTGACCCCCGCCGCGGACACCGCCGCGAGGCGGCTGTGCACCCAGCGCGCCAGCAGGGGGCTCGCCACCACAAACGCCGCCTTGGTGCCCTCCTGGCTGCTGGTCTCCCCTCCCTTCGGCCGCAGCACCCACGCGTCCTCAAACACCAGCGGCCCCGCGGCAGGTGGTGGCTTCCCCAGCAGCTCCGGCCGGATGAGCCACGTGTGCAGCTTGTCCGCGAGCTCGAGTGGTCTGTCGGTCACCCGTTGAGGGATGATGACCTTGAACATGCGGTTGCAGCGAGTCTCTCGCCGCTCTGCGATGATGGCGGCTCGCACGTTCCCAGTTGGGCCCATGCCGGCCGCCTGCCTGATCTCGTCCCGCAGAGCAGCCGTGTCCCTCTGCTGGGCTGCGGCGTGTGCACCGAGCTCGTCCTTGCTTGCCCTGCTGGCCAGGTCGCGGCTGTACTGCACCTGCCGCGCCTTGGTGTCCTCTCGCACGAGGGCCTCGTGGCCCGCCGTGCGCTCCTCCATGGCCGTGAGTCCTAGCCCCAGCCTGATCACCTCTGCATTCATGCGCCCGTACCCGCTGCCGAGCCCGCCAAGCGCCGTCTCGAGCCCAGACAGGCGTGTCTCCGTGGCTGCATGGTTGCGCCTGGCGTCCGCCCGCATGGCATCCGCTTGGCGCATGGCCACCTCGTGCATGGCCGCATGCTGCCGTGCAAGGGCACTCATGCCCTCCCCGCCTTGCATGCCCTCGTCATAGCCGCTGGGTGGCGCGAGCGGCTCGTCCTGATACAGGACCAGAGCGAGTGAGGGGGTGATGCCGGCAGCCCCTGTCGCTGCCCCCTCTCCATCCGCGTCCCCCTCCTCGCCGATGCCTGACGCCGCCGCCGGCCCCGCTGGCGCGATCCCGGCACTGGACGTGCCGGGGGCTGCGCGCTGGGGGGTCGCGGCGCTCCCCGTGGGGTGGGGGAGCGCCGTGATGGCGGCCCTCGTCGCTGTGTCCTCCGCCCTCGCTGCCTCTCCGCTGCCCGTTCGCTGCCCACCCGCTGTCCGCTCGTCGCCCGCTGTGCTAGTGGACCCGAGGGCTGTGATCATCGCGGTGTTCGATCTTAAAGTCCTGCCGCCCCGCGCCCCCGGCGGCGAGTGCGTCCTTCCCGTGATTAAGGAGACGTCGCCTATGTTTGCCATGCTCTGTAGTCGTTGTAGCCACGCAGCAGTGACTATAGCATGCTAAACTGCAGCAGTGACAATAGCATGCTAAACTGGTAGCATTTTGAGTGTTAACACTCAATGTTGACCGAGTCTGTTTTGCAAGATGTCATAACACACTCGGTCAACACTCAAAATGCTATCACCCTACAGATTGGAGAGCCCTAAGGCAGCCCTTAAGGGGGGCTTAACCCCCAAGGGGGCCAGATCCCTAGGGGGGCTAAACCCCTCGGGGGGGCTAAACCCCTACCGAGGCGGGCTAACCCCCTAGGGGGGGCTTAACCCCTAGGGGGGTTAAACCCCTTAGGGGGCTTAACCTCCAGGGGGGTTAAACCCCTAACGGTGCTAAACACCTAGGAGGGCGTAAGCCTCCTAGGGGGACTCAACCCCCAGGGAGCCTAAACCAGGGTTTACCCGGGGTTTTCTTGGGCTTTACTCTCTTTCCTGTTCAACCTCAGTTAAACCTAAGTTGAACCTTGGTTACCTGGGCGGTGTTAAACTTTGATTCAACCCAAGGGCTAAACAATAGTTAAACAAGGGTTCAACCTGGGTTCAACCACCTTGACTGATTATCCTGTGTTTACCTATGGTTGAACCTTGGGTAACCATGGAAAGGGCTTATCGTGTGTTTTACCTGTTCAGGTTGAACCTTGGTTGAACTAGGGATCAACCTGGGTTTAACCACAATGCCTGTTCAACGTGAGCTTAGCCAGGGTTTGAACAACCCTTGTTTAATGAGGGGTTCCATCCAAGGTTCAACCTGTGCCTGCTGAACATTACCTAAACCTGTGCTAAAGATTACCTGAACCAGGGTGTAACCTAAGTTTAACCAGGGTTTCATCTGGGATCAGTGACAAAGTGAGAGATGTTCAAGCCCCAGCGATGGCGGCCGGGTTCCGAGCGTCGCCATCAGCCAGGAAGCCCAGTGCCCCTGCCGCTGCCTGCTGCACGCCTGCCGATTACTTAGGCCTCAGCAGCGGCACCAGAGCTGGAAGGGCGCTAGCAACGGCGATGACGGCTTGGTTCTGAGCATAGCTCCTTGCCAGGAGGTGCAGTGCAGCTGACATAACCTGCTGCACTTGCGCCGATGACTCAGGCCCCAGCAGCGGCACCAGAACTGGAATGGCGCCAGCGGCTGCGATGGCGGCCTGGTTCTGAGCATTGTTCCTCGCCAAGAGCGCTAGTGCCCGTGCCACTGCAGCCTGCACGTCTGCCAATGACTCAGGCCTCAGAAGCAGCACCAGAGGAGGAATAACGCCAGCGGCTGTGAGGACAGCTTGGTTCTGAGCGTGGCTCGCAGCCAGGTCGCCCAGTACAAATGCCGCGGCCATCTGCACGTCTGCCGAGGAACCAGGCCCCAGCAGCGGCACGAGAGCTGGAATGGCACCAGCGGCTGTGATGGCGGTCTGATTCTGAGCATGGCCCCTTGCCAGGTGGCACAGTGCGCCTGCCACTGTCATCTGCACGTCTGCTGATGAACCAGGTCCCAGCAGCGGCACCAGAGCTGTAATGGCACCAGCGGCTGTGATAGCGGTCTGATTCTGAGCATGACCCCTTGCCAGGTGGCACAGTGCGCCTGCCGCTGCCTGGTGCACGCCTGCCGATGACTCAGCCCCAAGCAGCGGCACCAGAGCCGGAATGGCGCCAGCGACTGCAATGGCGCCCTGGTTCAAAGCGTTGCCCGCAGCCAGGTCGCGCAGTGCACTTGCCGCTGCCATCTGCACGCGTGCCGAGGAACCAAGCCCCAGCAGCGGCACGAGAGCCGGAATGGCACCAGCGGCTGTGATGGCTGTCTGATTCTGAGGATGACCAGCAGCCAGGTGGCGAAGTGCCCCTGCCGCTGCCTCCTGCACGCCTGCCGATGACTCGGGCCCAAGCAGTGGCACCAGAGCTGGAATGGCGCCAGCGTTTGCGATGGCGGCCTGGTTCTGAGCATGGCCCCTCGCCAGGAAGAGTAGTGCACGTGCCGCTCCGGCCTGCAGAATGTCTTCCGATGGCTCAGGCCCCAGCAGCAGCACCAGAGGAAGAATGGCGCCGGCGGCGGCGACGGCAATTGGAAAATCAAATACTCTGTCGTCGTGAATCCAGCGGGCGAGATCACCAACCGCGCGCGCCTGCATGGCAGGAGGGATGCTGGGCTGAAGGTCGTGCACCAGGCCTTGGAGCTTGACTGACGACGGAGCTGCCAGCTCGGTGCATGTCAGCCGCAAGTCTTCCACCTGGTCAGCGAGCACGGACTGGCAGCGACGGAGGTCGAGCTTGCAGAGCCTTGGACATGACTTCAGCGGCGCCAGGCTGCGAAGCTGATCATTGCCAGCCAGCCACAACTCCTCGAGCGTCTCGCTGCATGCTCCGAGCGGCGACAGATCCGACACGCCGACACATCCGGGCATCCACAGGCACCTGAGCTGCACACAGCTGAGAACAAAGTCGATCGACCTCACGTCGATACACCCGCTGATGTCAAGCACTCGGAGAGTAGCTGCCACGCGGCTGCTGAATGCCGGCGCGTCCAAAGCCGGGCGGGCCGCCATGTCCCATGCCGCGCGCGGGGCCTGCATGCAGCATGCGTGCTCACAGGTCAGGAGGAGGCATGGCGACTGCGTGCGCTGTGCTCAGGAGCTGCATGCTGCAGGCGAGGGGGCGTGGCAGAGGGACTGGCATGGGGCGTACACGCGTGGGGGGGGGGCGGCAGCGAGGGCGGGCAAAGCGTAGCACGCTACGCGTGTAGACACAGCCGACGAGGCGCCATCTTGACAACAGCCATCACAAGTTTTTGGATGTCAATTGAAGCATCTGCAACGTCCGTGCAACTTCTCCCACCCACTTGACGGACGGTGAGGCTGCGCAGGCCGGCCAGCGACGTCGTAGCGAGTGGGCCCAGCGCGTCGGCACTGCTCACGTTGAGCAGGGTGAGGTCGCGGAGGCGGGGCCAACGCAGTAGGGCGCAGCTCAGGTCTGCGGCAGAGACGCCAGACGCAGGGCTGATTGCCACCTTGATGCAGGCGTCCGTTTGGCTGCGCATGCTCTTGCTCACGCCCCGCATGGCGCGCTTGCTGTCGCGATCCAGCCAGGGGAAAACCTGCTGCGACCACAGGTCGGGGGACAGCAGCACGGCGTGTGCAGACGCAAAGTCCAGCATGCCGCCTCCTCCTCTAGCACACGTGCAGCTTTGCTGAGAACCCCATCTTTCATCTTTCACCCACGTAGAATAGGGTGTGAAAAGTGCGTCCTTGGGACGTTAGGAGTGGGCCCAAGGACGTCTCTGGGACGTCAGCAACCGTCTCTCGGCGCCTGCATCCGCGCTACACGTTGGGCGCACACAAGTCAAGCGCTTTTCAAGGTCAAGACCACCACGCGCTTTAATCGAAACCTCTACTCCAGGAAACTACTTCATGACCGACTAGGCGGCCGCCTGTGAGCTGCTGCCCCCTCCAAGGCTCGGAGGCGGTGTTTGTGTGTATGAATGCCTACACCAGATCCAGAGGAATCATGCGCAGCCCTGTCACAGCTGCTACTGCCAGATGCAGTGAATGAAAGGCAGGCAAACGCCACTGCCAGGCCGCCCCCAGCTGCGGCAGCAGGTGGGGGGGCTCCCGTGCATGCATGCATCCCATGCGCCCCCATGCGCCCCCCATGCGCCCCCATGCACGCACGCTGCGCTCGACGCGCTGCCCACCCCTGCTTCTCTCCCACCCCAGGCACCTGAAGCATGGAGTCGGGCAGCTGCGGCATCGAGCGCGCTACGCGCGGCTGACGCCGCACTGCTACTAAGGGCTGCCCACATGGTTCTTCCCCATCCTCCCGCCCGTCCACGCCCGCCGCCGGCGCTCCGCGCAGCGTGCGCTGCCCACCCCTTCTCCTCTCCCACACCAGGCACCTGGAGCATGAATGCCGGGCAGGTGAAGCGCCGAGCGCTCTGCGCGCGCCTGCGGCCGCACTGCTAGCTGAGGCCGTCCATTCGGCTCTCCCCACCCTTTCGCCCATCCACGCCCGCCGCCTGCGCTTCGCGCAGCGCGCGCTGCCCATCCCTGCTCCTCTCCCATCCCAGGCACCTGGAGCATGGATTCTAGGCAGGTATGTGCATGCGGCTGCCGCCGCGTTGCTCTAGCTAGGGCTGCCCACTCGCCCCCCCCACCCCCCCACCCTCCCGCGCATCCACGCCCGCCGCCTGCGCTCCGCGCAGCGCGCGCTGCCCACACCTTCTCCTCTCCCACCCCAGGCACCTGGAGCATGGATGCCGGGCAGGTGAAGCGCCGAGCGCTCTGCGCGCGCCTGCGGCCGCACTGCTAACTGAGGCCGTCCTTTCGGCTCTCCCCACCCTTTCGCACATCCACGCCTGCCGCCTGCGCTCCACGCAGCGTGCGCTGCGCACCACTGCTCCTCTCCCACCCCAGGCACCTGGAACATGGATGCTGGACAGGTGCGGTGTCTTACGCGCGTGCGGCTGCCACCTCACTGCTCGCTTGGGCAAAATACTCGACTCCCCCCCCACCCTCCCGCCCCCGCACGCGCGAACGTTGCACTCCGCGCACCGCGCACTACCCGCCCCTGCTTATCTGCCACCACAGGCACCTGGATCATGGATGCCAGGCGGCGTGGCGGCGGTGTGCACAGCGCTCAAGTGCGGCCGTGACGCTAGCGTGTGCGCGGCCCGACGCTTTCGTGTGCGCGGCCCAATGCTCGCGTGCGCGGCAGATGGCGGCACGGCGGCGGTGTGCCTGCGATCAAGTGCAGCAGCGACGCTTGCATGCGGCCGCTATGTTCGCACGTGCGCGGCAGATTGCGGCACGGCGACGGTGTGCGCTGCGATTGAGTGCAGCAACGGCGCTTACGTGTGTGGCCGCGATGTCCGCACGTGCGACGCTTGCGTGAGCGTGGCCGCAGCGCTCATTGCTGCGTGCGTGGCAGATGGCGGCACGGCGGCGGTGTGCTGCGATCGAGAGCAGCAGCAACGCTTGCGTGTGCGGCCGCGATGTTCGCACGTGCGTGGCAGATTGCGGCGCGGCGGCGGGGTGCGCTGCGATCGAGTGCAGCAGCGACGCGTGCGTGTGCGCGGCCGCAACGCTCGCGCATGAGCGGCAGATGGCGGCACGACGGCGGTGTGCGCTGCAATCAAGCGCAGCAGCGGCGCTTGCGTGTGCGGCCACGATGATCGCACGTGCGACGCTTGTGTGTGCGTGGCCGCAGCGCTCATTGCTGCGTGCGTGGCAGATGGCGGCACGGCGGTGGTGTGCTGCGATCGAGAGCAGCAGCGACGCTTGCGTGGGCGGCCGCGATGTTCGCACGTGCGCGGCAGATTGCGGCACGCCGGCGGGGTGCGCTGCGATCGCGTGCAGCAGCGACGCTTGCGTGTGCGCGGTCGCGACGCTCACGTGTGTGCGACAGATGGCGGCACTGCGGCGGTGTGTGCTGCGATTGTTAGAGCCCGCGGCACTCGTGTGTGCGCGGCAGATGGCGGCACAGCGGCGACGTGCGCGCTGTCATCAAGTGCAATCACGATGCGCACGTGGGCGTGGCCGCGTAGCTTGTTGTGCGTGACAAACGGTGGCACAACGCACTCGTGTGTGCGCGGCCATGGCGCTCATGTGTGCGCGTCGCGCACCGGGCGTGTCGCGCACCGAGGGTGGCAACGGTGCAGCAGGGAGCCCCGGAGCAGGTAACAGCCCCGGCAGCGCGGACAACAGCCCAGGTGACGCCGCGTCGCCAGAGGGGCGGCCCGAGGAGCGCGCGGCGGCGGCCACAGCAGGGGACACGCGGCAGCCGAGGGAGACCAGGAGCAGCCTCAGCAGCAGCAGGCGGGTGGTAGGGCAACAAGCGGCGCGAGCACCCGATCGTGTCGCCGCCTCCCCCGCCGACGAAGTCCGCGGTGGTGCCGCTGCTGCGGCTCGACCTGGTGGCGCGCGAGGGCGACAGTGGAGCCGCCACCGCCACCGCTGCCACCCCGGCCGCCTCCACCTCGGCTGCCAGCGCCAGCAGGGCAGGCGGGCCCTGCAGCGAGGTGCTGCCCCCGAGGACGCTGCGCGTGGCGCCATCGTCCGCGCGGGGCCCCGGCATCAGGGCGGGAGTGTGCGCTGCCGGTGCGTGGCCACGACGCTCGCGTGTGCGCGACCAACAGCGGCACGTTGGCAGTGTGTGCTGCGATCGTGTGCGACCACCTAGCTTGTGTAAGCGCGACAGATTGCGGCACGTTGGCGGGTCGGCGGTCCGGTTGACATGCGGTGTGCGCTGCGAGCGAGATGGTTCTAGCTTAGTGATAGTCGCCTGTTATGTATGAATGCATTGCGACAATCCGCCGCTATGGCTCTAATGCACTGCTCTGTAAACTTGCTGGATTCGATGGGAGACCAGTCGATGACGGGCAGGGCCCCGCTTGTACATCTGCTTGAGATGTTGCATCCACAAACCAGTCTACCACACGGGCGGCGGCGAGCAGGCGGTGTCATCACAACAACCGGACCACCTCTGATAACTCGGATGCACTGCTCCTGTCCTATGTAGGCTTGCTGGGCTGAATGTCAGAGAGTGGTCGATGACAGGCAGAGCCCCGCCTGTACATCTGCCCTTGAGATGTTAAAGCGCCAATTCAGTTTACCCACACTAGTGGCCTGTCTTCATCACAACAGCCAGACCACCTCTTAGAACTCGGACTCCTGTGCTCGGTAGACTTGCTGAACTGCAGTGCTCAGTAGGACTCGCTGGACTTCCTGGAAAGAGGGGTCCATGACAGCTAGGTCCCGCATCAACATCTGCCCGGGAGATGTTACACTCACAACCCTGACCAAAACATACGCAGCGGCCAGCGACTACCTGCTACTAAACCTTCCGGCCACGCCCAGAATACCCACCAGCGAACGGTACCATCACAGTGTGCAGCGGCCACAATCGATCGCAACGCACACCGCTGCCTGGCCGCCGCCGACTGTCTGCCGGCACACGGGAGCGTTGCAGCCGCAATCGATCGCAGCGCACACCGTCGCCTGGCCGCCATTTGCTCTGCACACGCGAGCGTCGCAGCCGCAATCGATCGCAGCGCACACCGCTGCCTGGCCGCCATTTGCTGTGCACACGCGAGGGCCGCGGTCGCAGCCGCTCGCAGCGCACACCGCTGCCTGGACGCCATATTCTGTGCACACGCGACATCGCAGCCGCAATCGATCGCAGCGCACACGGCTGCCTGGCCGCCATTTGCTGTGCACACGCGAGCGTCGCAGCTGCAGTCGATCGCAGCGCACACCGCTGCCTGGCCGCCATTTGCTGCGCACACGCGAGCGCCGCGGCCGCACCCGCTCGCAGCGCACACTGCTGACTGGCCGCCATTTGCTGCGCACACGCGAGCGCCGCGGCCGCACCCACTCGCAGCGCACACCGCTGCCTGGCCGCCAAATGTTTGTGCGATGAGGCTGCTGGACCGCCACTCCCTGTGTGTGTATGTGTGTATGCATGTGTGTGTGTGTGTGTGTGTGTGTGTGAGTGAGTGAGTGTGTGTGTGTGTGTGTGTGTGTCGGTGTGTTTTGCGTTTAATTGCGTAGGTGCGTTGTACAACTACATAGTGCTGCATCGCGCTCACGCGACGTGTGTACATCCACTACCTGGCACCACCTTTCAGTCAATCTGAGCATGCAGCCAACCTACATAGGGCCATGCCAGGACGGCTGCCAAGTTTCAGGCTGATCAGAGGAGGTCACTCAGACCTCCCTCCCATGGGGGGAGGCCTCTCGGGGGCGTAAATGCACGTCAAAGTGCTATCCAGTGAATGCAGCCACTACTGGCACACACTTTGAGGTCAGCCTGAGCGTGCATCTGACATGAATAAAGCTTTGCCAAGACGAGTGCCAAGTTTCAGGCAGATCAGAGGAGGTCCGTCGGACAGCCCCTCTCATGGGGGGAGGCCTCTCGGGGGGGCTCCAAGACATCGCGCGCGTGCGGCCGAGCATATAGATGTGCAGCCCTGATTGGATGGCCAGCACAACACACACACACACACACACACACACACACACACATGCAAACACACACACACATTCCCCCCCTCGGACGCACCTCCTTGGTGTGCACTGCCGCCAGTGTCATGCACGCGCGCACGTCGCGCCGCGCGAGGTCTGTAATACTGCTTCTCGGCTGCAACGCGGCATCACTGAGCGCCGGCATCGGCGGCCCGGGGTCGCCCACCTTGCCGCCCATGAGCACCACCACCTGCAAACGACGCATTGTGCCATGACATGGTCACGGTCACACTGGATGCGCATCAAAGTGAGCGCCCCCCTCCCACGCCCAGGGGCCCAGTGCTGCGGGAGATACATATGTGCACGCGCCCACAACACGTGTGTGTGGGTTGCGCGCAGCCAGCGTGTACGTGTGTGTGCGTGTGTTTGTCTGAACTGTGTGTGTGTGATTTTGGTTGAAAGCATCAGCATGCGTGTGCGTGTGTTGAGGGTTTGCGCGCGTGCGCACGTGTACCCCCAGGCATATGCAGCGGCAGACTCAGCCGGCGAAAGCACGTATGACCAGATCAGCACGCCTTAAAGGGCTCCTTAAAGGTGTCAAGCGGGCTAGAGGCTAGGGGGGGGGGCGCTGGCAGACTGGGGGCGCATGGGTAAACAAACATCATCATGGGAGCGCATGGGCTGCATGCTCGCATGCTCCCCGCCTGCTGGGGGTAATTTAGTCTCAAATGCTGGGAGGGTGGGAGGGTGGATTGACGCCCAAACTCACCATGTGGGAGGCACCAGCAGCCTCCGCAAGCACCACGCACTCGCACCCTTTGCAGGGCGTCGCGTCCACGCCAATAGTCCACGACGAGTTCACACAACGCTGGTTTGACCGCGCGGGCTGGCGTTGTAGGCGCCCAGAGACAGTTGCTCACGTCCCAGAGACGTCCTTGGGCCCAATCCTAACGTCCCAAGGAGTGTGTTTCCGTACCCTATCCTACCTCTTCACCCGAAATTGGTGTGAAGCAAAAATGTGTGGAACCTCCAAAAAAACATGTATAGGCCAGCAGAGAGCAGTCCGTGCCCCACTACACTCTGATATATTGATCCCCATCTGCCTGCCGTCTCTCGAGATGGGAGGGACCTGCTCAGATCAGTTCGCACAAGGTGTAAGCAGAGCAGGTTACGCGAACCAGTGCTGATCCATTCGATGGCGTCGTCTTCATCTATGAATGCCGATGCAGAGCTGCTGCTGGAGGCCGTCAAGGGCGGCACGCTGCAGCATGTAGAGCTTGCTCTGCAGCGCAGGTCGGACATCGTCAACAGGCCTTCCAGCGCAGAGGTGTACCCGGTCCACCTGGCGGTGCGCGATCTCGCTGCGTGCACGCATAGCAGCGTGTTGCATGGTCTGCATGCATGCATTCTTCCCATGCTGATCCCATGCGGATCGCTGGGATGCTTGGATTGCATGCAGGCACACCAGCAGGGTCAGGGATTGCACGCGCACACCCACACGCGCGTGCGCCCTGGTGCCTGGGGCGCAGGTGTGGCGCAACCACCAGGCCATCCTGGCGACGCTGCTGCAGGCGGGCGCAAAGCCAGATCTGCAGGACGGAGAATCCGGATGTGGGTGCCCGCGCCTCTGCACACGCGCACGCATGCCTGCACACAAGCACACCCATGGATACTGCCGGGGGCAGCAGCGGGGCACACACGCGGCAGGGCAGGAATGCGCGCTGCTGCAAGGCGCTAAGCCAGATTGCAGGACGGTGAACCCTCGTCTTGACCCGCGTCCATTGACCCAAAACCCTGAGCGCAGGGACGTGCATGCAACGTGCTCTGTACTCCAGCTCGCTTGGATTGCCGCACGCCTAAGCCACTTGACCACAAACTGAACCCCAACCCTTTCTACACTCTGAGAGCAGGGACGTGCATGCACCGTGCTCTGTACTACGGCTCACTCGTCGCCGCGCGCACGCTGCTGCTAGCGGGCGCGTCGCTCGACATCCCCGACCACCAGGTGTGTGTGGGCGTGTGTGGGCGTGTAGGTGGTTTTTTTGGGGGGGGGGGGGGCGTGGGTGTGTGTGCGTGTGTGTGTGTGCGGGGTTGGGTCAGGGGGGAGGGGGGGGGGGTGACGTAGTGTCTTCCAGCCGCCCGTCCACTGAACTCTCAAACAAAGCGCTGGCGAACCGCACTCGTGCTCGCGCCAGCGGTACCTCTCGTCGCGGGAGCTCGCGTGCCCCCCCCCCCCTCCGCACGCAGGCACACACGCACACACGCACGCACTTGCGCTCACACTCAGAACCTCGCACAAAAGCGCACGCCTGCCCGCCTCTCGTTGCGGGAGCTCGCTACCCGTCCACACGCACACATGCTTGCACGCACGCACTCGCGCTCTATCACAACAAGGGGGGGGGGGTCGTAATGCCTTCCAGCCGCCCGACCACTGAACACTCAAACAAAGCGCTGACGCACTGCGCTCATGCTCGCGCGCCTCTCGTCACGGGATCTCGTGTACCCGCCCGTTCGCACGCAGGCACACACGCACGCACACACTTGCGCTCACACACAAAACCTCACACAAAGGCGCCCGCCCGCCCAACGTCTTGTTGAGGGAGCTCGCTACCCGCCCGTCCACACGCACGCTCGAACGCACGCACGCTCGCACGCACACACGCACGCACGCACTTGCGCTCACACACAAAACCTTGCACAAAGGCGCACGCCGCTCGACCTGCTGTCGCGTGAGCTCGCGTGCCCGCCCGCCCACACCATACTGGTGCACCGCGCTGATGCTCGCACACATGCACACACGCGTGCACGCACACATGCATGCACACACACACACACACACACACACACACTCACATGCACGCACGCATGCACGACCACACAAACCTCACACAGGGACGCATGCCCCTGGGCCTCCTTTCGTGCAAACTCGCTCGGCGCGCGCACACACACCACGATGATGCAACACGTTGGTGATCGCACGCACGCAGACACACACACACACACACACACACACACACACACACACACACACACACAAGCACGCACGCACGCCTGGCCACGCAAACCTCACACAGGGACGCACGCCCCTCTAGCTCGTGTCGCGTGAGCTCGCTACCCACCCGTCCGCAAACACGCACGCACGCATGCACACACACACACACACACATGAGCATGCCATTACAGGTGTCCGAAGGACTGTACAATCGACCACACGCACGCACGCCTGGCCACGCAAACCTCACACAGGGACGCATGCCCCTCGTCCTCCTGTCCCGTGAGCTCGCTTCCCACCCGTCCACACACACGCACGCATGCACGTACACACACACATGAGCATGCCATAACAGATGTCCGAAGGACTGTAAAATCGACCACACGCACTCACGCTCAACCCCGCGGCCACACAAAGCTCGCACAGGGTCGCACGCCCCTGAACCTGCTGTGCGTGAGCTCGCGCGGCGCGTGCGCACGCAAGCACGCATGCATGCACGCACACCCACATTAACCTGCCATCAATACACCAGGTGTCCGTCGGACTGTCAAATCGACCACACTGCCTCACACACTGTGACAGGGACGCACGCCCCTCGACCTCCTGTCGCGCGAACTCGCGCCGCGCGCGCGCGGCGGCGACGGGGCCACCGGCAGCGGCGCCACCGGCAGCAGCAGCGGCAAGGGGTCAGCGGGGGGAGGCAGCGGCAGCGGCAGCGGCGGCGTGGCGGGTGTGTACGCGTGGGGCAGCGGCGCAAACTACCAGCTGGGCACCGGGAGCACCGACGTGCACGCGTCGCCCGTGCGCGTGGAGGACCTCGGGTCCCGCGTTCGAATCGTTGCGCTCGCGGCTGGGAAGTGAGTAGGAGGGAGGGGGGGGGGGTTGGGAGGGAGGGAGGGGCAGCGCTGCATGCAGTGGGGGCGTGGGGCAACCATGCAGCTGTGGGGGAGGGGGGGGGGACACCGTGCGTGCGCGTGGAGGATCTCGGGTCGCGCGTGTGCATTGTTGCGCTCGTGGCTTGCAAGTGATTGGGGCTGGGTGGTGAAGGGGGGGGGGGTGTAGGTTGAAAGAGGCAGGGTCAGAGCTGCATGCAGTGGGGGCGTGGGGCACCATGCATGCGCATGGGGGACCTAGGGTCGCGCGTTCGAATTGTTGCGCTCGCGGCTGGGAAGTGAGTGTGGCGAGGGGGCAGGGGCAGAGCTGCATGCAGTGGGGGGGTGGGGCACCATGCAGCCGTGTGTGTGTGTGTGTGTGTGAAGGGGGGGCACCGTGCATACGCGTGGACTCGGGTCGCGCGCGCATTATTGCGCTCGCGGCTGGGAAGTGATTGGGGCTGGGGCTGGGGGGGGAGTGGCAGCGCTGCATGCAATGGGGGCGTGGGGGCATCATGCATGCGGGTGGATGAACTCGGGTCGCGCGTGCACAATGTTGCTCTCGCGGCTGAGAAGTGAGTGAGTGAGGGTGGGGCTGGGTTGCGTTGGGTCAGCACCACATGCATTCGGCCACCATGCATGTGCGTGGAAGACCTCGGGTTGCGCATGCCTCCTAATGCGCTTGCGGCTGGGAAGTGAGTGCGGCTGTGTGTAGGTTGGGAGGGACAGGGTCAGAGCTGCATGCAGTGGGGGCATGGGGCAACCATGCAGCCGGGCGGGCCACCGTGTGTGCGCCTGGAGGACCTCGAGTTGTGTGTGCGCGTTGTTGCACACACACACACATACGCACACACACACACTCCCTCTCAGATACCACTCTGCCGCCCTCGATGCCTCCGGTCGTGTTTACACGTGGGGGTGGGGGCGCGGCGGCCGGCTTGGCCACCCAGAGAGTACAATCAACGGAGGGGCGGCAGCGGCGGCGGTCATCCACCCGCAGCGCGTGACGGGGCTCGGGCGGCGATCGGTGGTGGGAACCGGGGGAGGGGGGGTTCTTGCTGTGTTACACATATTTTGTTGTTTTATGAGCTGTGTGCGTGTGTGTGTGTGGTGGTGGTGGGGGGTCATCCACCTGCAGCGCGTGACGGGGCTCGGGCGGCGATCGGTGGTGCTTTTTTGTTTGCCTTAAAACTGGTTTATTCCTTTTATGAGTTGTGTGTGGTGGTGGTGGTGCTGGTCGTGGCGGTCATCCACCCGCAGCGCGTGGCGGGGCTAGGGATGACGCTCCGTGGTGAGAAAGGGGTTGTTGCTCTGCTGATGCTCTGCTGATGCTCTGCTGTTGCTCTGCTGTTGCTCTGTTGTTGTTACACACGCACACACGCATACAAACACACGCACACACGCACACACACACACACACATGCTCGCCCCCGCCCCCCCCCCCCACACAGGTGGCCATGGCCGCTGGCAAGCACCACATGCTGGTTGCAACAAGCGCAGGGGAGCTGTTCTCGTGGGGTAGTGCGGGACACGGCCGGCTGGGTTACATGGACGTCGGGGGGGTGTCGCAGGCGGTGCCGCGAAAAGTGTGTGCGTGTGTGTGTGTGTGTGTGTGACTGTGCGTGTGTGTGTTGGTGGTGTTGGTGTTGGTGGTGACTGGGTTGCATCAACGTTGTGGGCGTGACGGTGCCGAGAGGGGTGCGTGTGTGGGTAGAGTTTACAGCCCGTCGGACGCCTTAAATGGCGCATCTCAAGGTGTGTGTGCATGTGTGCGTGCTTTTTTGTGTGTCCGCGTGCGTGCGTGTGCGAGTGTGTGTGTGTGTGTGCGTGCGTGCGTGTGTGCGTCTGTGTGTCTGTGTGTGCATCTGTGGACGACCTGCACGCAGCCCCCCAAGTAACCCTCAGCAGTAACAGTAACAGTAACAGTAACACGGGGGTTCCAGCTAAGCAGGCTACTCTTCTACTAGAGACACCCGCCGATACTCCAGCACACTTTAGTACTAGAGTACCGCCGGCTCCCGGCCGATAGACTACCGCTCCCGCCGGCTAGACTACCCAAACAGCGGTCTCTGAGAGACATGTCTGGCAAGGAGCATATAGGAGAGGACCTTCCTCAGGGTCACAGAGTGGCCTTGTGGCCAGTCAAGCCGGCAGAGCCGACTGGCGCTGACTGGAACGGTCCCGCCTGGCAGTGCATGGCTGTCCAGCTCTCGTTTGCATGGGGCTCAGCCGGCGCCCCATGCCTCATGCATGGCCAGGTCCCACCCTCCAGGGGTGCATGGACGACAGAGTTGTCATGGAGGCTGCCTGAAGACCTTCCAACGCCAGTCACCGGCAGACGAGCGACCCCGAGGATGAGCGCGGTGACGAACGCTGCGATTGGTGAAGCGGATTTACTCTGTGTTGCCTCGGCGGTCGCCACCGCTGAAGCCGTGATGGTAGCCCGCCTCCACGGGCAGCCATCTTGACCAATGTCCAGCATGCATTGACGGGCGCCAGCTCCTCCGCTCGTCGATCAACTCGTCGAGATCGGTGCCGCATGGCGTCCTGCATGGGGGGAGGATAAGGGCCGTCTCCCAGCACGGGCCGCGGCAGCGCCGCGGCTACTCGCCAAGCCATGGCAGCGCCGGGCAAGCCGCTCCTGAAGTGTTCCACCGAGGGGCAGTCTAGCAGGAGCCGGGCCAGTCGTATTTTACCCCGCTCGTCAGCGGCACGGAGATCCTCGTCACCAGCAGCGCTGCATTGCTGGGTCCAGGGCTCGGCGACGAGAACGCGCCTCCGTTAATCGAGCCCCTCAGCACCCACAACAAAACCCCGGGTCTGTCCCCTCCCGCAGTTCGTGCAGCGGCCAGCCGCCACTCCCCCCCCCTATCCGATTGGCAACCAGCAAAACCCAATCAACCCTTGGTTGACACTGCCTCAGGTCATGCTCCCCCAGAGAGCGTCTGCGTGCATGGTGTCAGTCGCACCCCAAAATCCCAACTTAACCTCTGCCATCCCCACCCAACATGTGACCAAAATGTGGCCACACCCAAAATTCGCAAAGTTTGGTGTTGCCCGTTTTGGCCACTTTCCCCCCAGGGGTGGGGATGGCCCCTAGTGTAACCTAGTATAACCTCAAGTTGCCGCCAACCCTGCCTCAGGTTGTGCTCCCCCAGAGAGCGTCTGCGCGCGTTGTGTCAGTCGCAGCGGCACACCGCAACTCACCCCCAACCAACCCTTATCCTAAAACCCCTCAACAATCAACCCTTGCTGGATACTGCCTCAGGCCGTGCTCCCCCAGAGAGCGACTGCGTGCATGGTGTCAGTCGCACCCCAACTCACCCCCAACATCCCAACTTAACCTAGTATAGCCTCAACTCGCTCCCAACCCTGCCGCCCCTCAACTCAACCCCCAACCACGACCAACCCTGCCTCAGGCCGTGCTCCCCCAGAGAGCGTCTGCGTGCATGGTGTCAGTCGCACCCCAACTCACCCCCAACATCCCAACTTAACCTAGTATAGCCTCAACTCGCTCGCAACCCTGCCGCCCCTCAACTCACCCCCCAACCACGACCAACCCTGCCTCAGGCCGTGCTCCCCCAGAGAGCGTCTGCGTGCATGGTGTCAGTCGCACCCCCAACTCACCCCCAACATCCCAACTTAACCTAGTATAGCCTCAACTCGCTCCCAACCCTTCCGCTCCTCAACTCACCCCCCAACCACGACCAACCCTGCCTCAGGCCGTGCTCCCCCAGAGAGCATCTGCGTGCATGGTGTCAGTCGCACCCCAACTCACCCCCAACATCCCAACTTAACCTAGTATAGCCTCAACTCGCTCCCAACCCTTCCGCCCCTCAACTCACCCCCCAACCACGACCAACCCTGCCTCAGGTTGTGCTCCCCCAGAGAGCGTCTGCGCGCGTTGTCTCAGTCGCAGCGGCAAACCGCCACTCGGCCGCGCTGACGGCAGCAGGAGAGGCGCTCACGTGGGTTGGGCTGCGTTTTAAAATTCGAATCCTGTTCGCTAACTAACCTACCAACCGCCGCTCGGCCGCGCTGACGGCAGCGGGCGAAGCGCTCATGTGGGTTGGGCTGCGTTTTAAAATTTGAATCCTGTTCCCTAACTAACCTACCAACCACACTCAGCCATCCTGACGGCAGCGGGAGAGGCGTTCACGTGGGTTGGGCTGCATTTTAAAATTCGCATCCTGTTCCCTAGCTAACCTACCAACCGCCGCTCGGCCGCGCTGACGGCAGCGGGCGAAGCGCTCACGTGGGTTTGTTTTGATGGACAAACCTCTATCTGTATACCTAGATTCCTCGGCGCGTGTGCTGCCAACCCCTGCTTGCTTGGCCCTGTGCCCCGACGGATTGGGCGGGGCGCTCACTTAAAAAAAAATCAATTGGCCGTGTCGGGACGCCTCCAACCGCCACTCAAGACGCCCTGACAGCAGTGGCGAGCGCTCACGTGGGCCGCATCCGATCGTACACGTCCTTACCGTAGTACCGCTTTGCCTTGCCCATTAAACAATCCCGCGGCAGGCCATCCCCACCCAACCTGGGTCCACCCCAGGGGGAAAAGTGGCCAAAACGGGCAACACCAAACTTTGGGAATTTCTTGTGGCTTCCCTGGTTGACCAAATTCACTTTTGACGAGTGCTTTTTAGTTGCCGCCAATCTCATTTAGACGCTTGCGTCGTGGGTGGCCGTGGCTTGGAGAGACGGTGAAATGCGGAACGAAACCGTTTGGCGTCAAACGCAACCGTGACGTGTAACATTTGACGCCAAACGATTTCGTTCCGCATTTCACTGTCTCTTCAAGCCACGGCCACGCACGAAGCATGCATCTAAATGAGATTGGCGGCAACTAAAAAGCACTCATCAAAAGAGGATTGGGTCCAGAGGCGCCGCCGCAAAACATGCCGAAAGTTTGGTGTCGCCCAGCACAGTTACCCCCGCAACACGGCACGGCACGGGACCCAGCGCCTCGTCAAGTGCATGCCACGGGTGGTACCAATCGGTAGGAGGCGTCGCGGGGGGCTGGCTCCCCGCAGCGGCGCGGCAGGGGGTTGGGTGCGACTGTTGCATGGCGCTCCGCGAGGCCCGTGACGGCCCCACGATGTATCCCAGCACATGCTCTCGACACGCATGTCTATATTACGTGTCGAGGAAGCATTCTGCTCGCTCGATGGGGCCGTTTCGTCGACTTTGGAATTTTGGGTGTGGCCACATTTGGGTCACAGGTTGGGTGGGGATGGCCGGCAAGGCACCTAAATTCTAAACAATTAACCCACGGGGGGGGGGGGGGGGGCAGAAAACAAGAAAAATGCAGGCACGCCTAAAATCCATCTCCTTGCAGTGTATGTTCCAAAGCAATCGGATTTTTTGAATTTGGGCACCTATGGGCCGAGATATGAGGGTCCAGCGTTGGGGTGGGTGGGTGGATGGGTCGGGGGGGCGGCAAACTATATATGGGGGGTCCAGAACTTTCTTTCCAGTGGACAGATTTCAACGGGAAGACCACCATTGGAACCGCCTTGATGAGAGGAGCAAGAATCCACTGTCAGCGCGGACCATGTGGTAATCGGGTGGGGGTCCCCACCTTCTCAACGCCCTACCCCCCCGCGTGCTGCCTACGATGCACCTAGTGCCCACCTAGGGGTTTGAGCAACCTTCACGGATTGAGATGGGACCGATGCCATCTGGATCTCCTTCGAGAAAGCAGCAAAACATCTCAGGAGAGTCAACCCTGTATCTGCCTGGAAAGTGTGAACTGGAAGGTCCATACTCCTTGGTGCCTGCCGACTAAGCCATGGTATGGCTAGATTTTGGGGGTGATTTTGGCCATCTGCCGGCGAGTTAGACATTGCGATGGACAGCCTTTACTGTAAGGAAGCCATGCCCATTGGTCCCGGCTCCATGCATGGCGTATTCAGTAAAGATAGGGTGGGTGGGTGGGTCAGACCCCCCCCAAAAAACTTTCTACCGTGCCTGCACAAACTATCTTTCTTGCCCCCCCCCGTGAATTACCCCCTTCATAAAAGTGGCGGCAAGGCAAAGCGGTACTACGGTATATGCTTCGATTTTTGAATATATTCTGAAATAATCGCACGCTGCCCCCACCTGTCAGTGCGCCGCCTGCGACTCCGGGTCCAGCTTGTACAGCAGGCGCTCTTAGAAGTCCTTCCTAGGCTTTGCATTTTAAAGCAAATTTGATTTTTTAGCAGCTGTCCCTACCTGTCGGTGCGCCGCCCTCGACTCCGGGTCGGCCACCCCTTACACACACACACACACTCTCACACACACGCATGTGCACACACAGACACACACACACACACACACACACACACACACGCACACGCACACACACACACGCAGCTGGGGCGCCAACGCACACGGGCAGCTGGGCTACTCCACCTCAGCCAACCCAGCCGACGGCAACAACTGGTCGGCCAACCCTACACACACACACACACACACACACTCTCACACACGCATGTGCACACACACACACACACACGCACACACACATACACACACGCACACACGCACGCAGCTGGGGCGCCAACGCACACGGGCAGCTGGGCTACTCCACCCCAGCCAACCCAGTCGACGGCAACAACTGGTCGGCAGTCCCGCGCGCGGTCGACGCACTGCGTGGCCGTCGACTGGTTGTCGTGGCGGCAGCGAAGAGGCACACCGCGGTGCTGACGTCTGATGGCGAGGCACTTACGTAAGCGCCAACACTATGGCCAACAGTTACAGTTACAGTTACATCGGCTTTCCAGCTAAGACTACATGGCCAACAACTCCTGTCTTTAAATCCCGTCTTTGAACCGTGGGGGGGTAGGGGGATAAAAAGCCGACAACTTGTGGTCGTGGCAGCACACAGAGACACACTGCGGTGCCGACGTCTGGTGGGGAGGCGCTCACGCAGGTGCTTGTTCGATTTTGGAGCCCTTGATTTTCACATCTGTGCCCTAGCACACCAACCGCCACACCACGGTTTCTGCAACAGCTGTTCTCCACTAAGCCGCCACTGAGTTGGGCTGAGTCGAATCGGAGTAGGAGATTGGCAAAGAGACGACGAATTGGTAGCAGTTGTATTCTCTGTTACTCGTTTCGCTCGCCCGCTGCAGGACCGGACGAGGAAGCTAGCCGGGACGGTCAGTGACCTCTCCCTGCCAAACTACTGGACTAAAACAGTCTTTCCATCTCCACGCGTGTGCGTGAAGACCCTTCTCCCCCTTTCCCCCCGCCACTAGTATTCCTCGGCTGTCTTGGTTGTTGTCTCGCAACATGCCTTGGACCGTTGTTTCTTGACGCCTGTGTTGTGGTGGTGTCTCGGCGCCGAAGGTGAGGGGTGGGTTTGGGGAAACTAAGACGCTGTGACCGTCGTCACCGTCGTAATGAATGCTTAAGGCTAAGCTTCCTTAGTACGAATCAACAGGATGAGTTACCAAGGAAGGAGGAACTGACTGTCATGCAGAAACTCTAGTTTTCTGCTCATCTCCGATCTCCGTAAACTGCGATCTAGGATTAAACAGAAAACTGTACATGTTCACGTCCGATTGCGAGGCGCTCACGTAGGTGGTGCCTAACCGTTGGGGTTCAAACACATTCCAAAATCTGATTTGAACGGATTCCAAAAATGGATCACTAAAGGATTCAAACCCACCGCGAAGAGACACCGCGTTGCTGAGGTCTGATGGCGAGGCGCTCACGTAGATGGTGCCAGTTACAGTTACATCGGCTTTCCAGCAAAGACTACCTCTAGTCCTAGTACCACCGCCTAGACCCAAGTCCAGTTCTGGCCCTCACAATTACTTGTGAGGTGCGGTAGCCACCAGCCGGCTATAGGTGGTGCCAAGCCTTCAAAATTCAAAATTTTGGTTCGAAACCGGGATCCAAGGCAGGATTCAAAACAGGATTCAGAACCCCCACAAAACACACACCGTGGCGCATGCACCACACGACACGTCCACAAATGGGGCACCGGAACCGGCACCGCCATCACTCACACACACACACACACACACACACGCACGAAGCTGGTCCGTGCGCCGCGTCGCGCTCACGGGCGCGCGCAGCTGATTGCTACACACACACACACACAAGCACACACACACACACACACACGCGCGCGCGCAGCTGGGGCCACGGCAGCTGGTTGGTGCGCCGCGTCGCGCTCGCGGGCGCGCGCAGCGGCGCGGGCGGGTGTGTGGGCGGCGGCGGCGGTGTGAACAGTGTGGGCAGCCTGGCGTTCCACACCGGGCATGACGAGGTCGCGCGCCCGCGCGGGGTCGCGATGGCGGCGGGGTTCGCGCACACGGTTGTTGTCGCGCGCGGGGGCGCGGTGCTAGCATGGGCAAGCGCTGACCCACAACTGAGGGTGGGTGAGGGACAGGGGAGAGGGAGTGAGACTGAGAGTCCCGCGGGGGGGGGGGGGTCCGTTGTCACACACCTTACTTGGATATACGTTAATTATTAGGGCCGACGACTAAACAGCGCACCTAGGACCCTTCAGGAGGTCCTAGACCTGTTGTGACGGCGGGGGAGGGGGGGGGGGGGCTGGCTTAAGCACACTCGTAATGGAACTATGGTTGCATTGTAGCTGGTTGTGAGCGTGGTGGCGGGCGCGGGTGCGCGGTGCTGGCGTGAGCGAGCGCAGATCCGCAGCTGAGGGGGGGGGGGAGGGGGACACACACACACACTCGTATTGGAGCTGTGGTGTTATGGTAGAAGCATGCGAGTGTGGTCGCGCGCGGGAGCGCGGTGCTGCTTGGGTGCGCGCAGACCCACAGGTGAGGGTGGGTGCCAGTGGTGTCATTAAGGAATCCGAGAATGTGCTGTTTTCCCCCGCAACATTGGAATGAACATGCCGAATTGCCACCGCAGGAGACGTTTTTTCCCGCGAAAAGTGTGAAAATCGTCGAATTTCACACTTTCTTGAGCGAAATTTCCGCGATTCGCCCCCGCAGTTTCCCCCCAAATTTCCCGGTTTGCCCCTGCAGCGGAGGCTGCGGGGGCGCTAATGACACCACTGGTGGGTGCGAGACCCTCCCCTGCCCCCTGCCCAGGAAGTGCACGCTCCTCTCGCTGGCAAGCGCGCTGTCTCCGTGTATACCCATACACGCACGCAAACAAACACACACACACAGTGCCCCCCACCCCCCACCCCCCGCCACCCACTCACCCACCCCTACACTTCACACCCATAGGTCCAGGAGGTGCGCGGCCCTCTCGCTGGCACGCGCACCATCTCCGTGCACACACACACACACACACATGCAGTGCCCCACCCCTCACCCCCACACCCACCCCCACACTTCACACCCGTAGGTCCAGGAGGTGCGCGGCCCTCTCGCTGGCAAGCGCGCCGTCTCCGTGTCCGCTGGCAAGCTCCGGACGGCGGTGACAACCGACGAGGGGCACGTGTACATGTGGGAGGCGAGCGAATCGGGGAGGGTGAGTGAGGGGTGGGGGGGAGTGGGGAGGGAGATCGGGGGGAGAGTGTGGAGGGAGAGTGAGTGGGGACCGTGAGACCTGGTAAGACGCAAGCAGCGTTGGTGAGTGGGGAAAAAGAGTTTGGAGGGAGAGAGGGGAGGGAGAGAGGGGAGGGTGAGTGAGGGGGGGGGGACACCGTGTGTGTGTGAGAAAAGACGCACGGCCTCTGCACGGCCTCTGGCACACAGCAATTCAAACGCTTCAAAGGGCGGACATAGCCGACGGGGGGCACATGTACATAAGGGAGGCGAGCGAATTGGGGAGGGTGAGTGAGGGGGGGAGGGAGAGACCGTGTGTGTGTGAGAGAAGACGCACGGCCTCTGCACAGCCTCTGGCACACAGCAATTCAAACGCTTCAAAGGGCGGTTATAGCCGACGGGGGGCGCGTGTACATGTGGGAGGTGAGCGAGTCGGGGAGGGTGAGTGAGGGGGGGAGGGAGTGCAGTATTCCCTGGGATGGATTTTAGTAATTAGTTTTTTACTGGCTCCAGCGACTTTGACCGCTCACACTAGGCACAATACACAGCGGGTTTTCATGCAACGCATGCCGTTGTGCTGCTCTCAGCACGAGCTTTCCAACGCACCGCTCGACGCCCTCTCCCCACTAAGTGTAGGTGGTTTTCTGGGAAATGGGGAATCCGGCTCGGAGCGGTGTACGGCTCGCAGGGGAATCACTGAGAGAGTGGGGAGGGAAGAGTGGGAAGACAGTGTTGAGGGAGAGAGGAGATAGGGGAGAGAGGGAAGAGATGGGGGAGCAAAAGTGTGGAGGGAGTGGGGACTGTGAGACCTGGGGAAGACTCATGGAGATTGAGTGAGTGGGGAGGGTGAGGGGGTGGGGAGGGGGAGTGGGGGAGGGAGAGGGGGGACGGGAGGGAGGGGGGGGAGGGAGAGTGAGTGGGGACCGTAAGTCCTGGGGAAGACGCATGGAGCGTGGGTGAGTGGAGGGGATGAGTGGGTGGGGAGGGGGGAGGGAGAGTGTGGAGGGAGAGAGGGGAGGGAGAGTGAGTGGGGACCGTGAGACCTGGGGAAGACGCATGGAGTGTGAGTGAGTGGAGCGGATGAGTGGGTGGGGAGGGGGAGTGGGGAGGGAGAGTGGGGAGGGAGAATTGGGAGAGAAAGTGTGGAGGGAGATTGAGTGGGGACCGTGAGACCTGGGGAAGGCGCATGGAGTGTGAGTGAGTGGGGAGGATGAGGGGGAGGGAGAGTGAGGAGGGAGAGTGAGTGAATGGGGAGGGAGACACAACACGCACACGCACACACACACACACTCTCTCACACACACACACACGCACAGACACACACACGCACAGACACACACACGCACACACACACTCAGACACACACACACACTCACGCGTGCACACACACGTGCACACACGCCAGATGCGGGAGCTGCTGTCGGGGGCGTCGGGCGTGTCCGGCGCGATGCAGGCGGCAGGATCGTCAGGGATGGGGGCGCCGTCGTCGATACAAATGGGCGGCGGCGGCGGGAGTGTGGGCGGCAGCCTTCGCATGGCGTCTCCGATAGCAGCGGCAGCAGCAGGAGCAGCAGCCTCGGCGTCGGTCTCCGTGGTCACGTCGGCGTCGTCCACGCTGGGAGGTGGGTTGGCTGTCGGTTGTAGGTTACTTGTACCTGTAGGTTACTTTGACTTTGTTGGCTGGAGCGCAGGCGGCAGCCTTCGCATGGCGTCTCCGATAGCAGCGGTAGCGGCAGGAGCAGCAGCCTCGGCGTCGGTCTCTGTGGTCACGTTGGCATCGTCCACGCTGGGAGGTGGGTTGGCGGTCGTGTGTTAGTTTGTGTTTGGCGGGGGGGTTTGGGGTGCGTGGGGGGCGGCAGCCAGCGCATGGCGCCCCCGATCGCAGCAGCAGCTGGCTCGTCTGCGTTGGTCTCGATGCGGACGTCGTAGTCGTCCACCTTGGGAGGTGGGTGGATTGGTGATTGTCAGTTAAGCCACCTTACTGTGCCCCCCCCCCCCTAAAAGGCGGCGGACACCCGCGCGCCCTCTACTTCACAATGCCTGCCGCCCTGGGCGCCGCCACCCACCACCACCACCACCACCACCACCACCAACAACAACAACCCACATAGGCGGCGGCCGCCCCGCGCTCTCCACGTCAGTGTCTGCCGCCGTCGCCGCGCGCCGTTCCCACCGCCCCTGATCACGCCGCTGCCCCACCCCCTCCCACCCACCCACACCCTCTCACGCAGGCGACGGTCACCCCGCGCCCTCCACTTCTGTGTCGGCAGCGCTCGCCGCGTCCGGCTCGCCGTTTCCGCCGCCCCCGATCACGCCCACGCCCCCTCCCACCACCCTCCCTCACCCTCTCACGCAGGCGGTGGACACCCCGCGCCCTCCACGTCTGTGTCTGCAGCGCTCGCCGCTTGCCGTCCCCCCCCCCCGACACACCCACGCCCCCCCTTCCCCCGCTGACGCAGGCGGCGGCCACCCCGCGCCCTCCACGTCGGTCTCTGCCGCCCTCGCCGCGTCCGGCGTGCCGTTCCCGTCGCCCCCGATCACGCCCGCACCCCCCCACCCCACCCTCTCACGCAGGCGGCGGCCACCCCGCGCCCTCCATGTCTGTCTCTGCCGCCCACCTCCTCTCACGCAGGCGACCGACACCCCACGCCCTCCACATCTGTGTCTGCAGCGCTCGCCGCTTGCCGTTCCCGCCGCCCCTGATTACGCCCATGCCGCCCTCCCCCCCACGCCCCCCCACTCACCCCACCCTCACACCCACCCACCTACCCCCCCCCACACACACTCACATAGGTGGCGGCCACCCCGCGCCCTCCACATCGGTCTCTGCCGCCCTCGCTGCGTCCGGCGTGCCGTTCCCGCCGCCCCCGATCACGCCCGCGCGCGTCCCGGGGGTGCGGCGCGCGGCGGCGGTCGCCGTCGGCGACCGCCACTCGCTTGCGCTGTCGGTGTGGGGGGCGCCGCCGATGCCGGGGGACGACGGGATGGTCGTCAGCGTGGCAACCACGTCGGGGGCGGCTGGCGGGGGCGGCGGTGGCGGTGGAGGGGGGGAGCGACGCAGCCCGCGCAGCCGACGAGGCAGCGGCCGCCGTGGTGACGACCTCGACGGGTGGGCGCCCCATGGCGACGAGGACACCGATGACGACGACGACGGCGACGACGGGAGGGACGACGTGGAGGGGGCGAGCGGGGGCAGCGAGGGCGAGGGGGGCGGCGACGCGGCGGGGCGCGCGCGCGCGGCAGTCGGGCCGCGGCCGCTGCCACCGTGCGCGCTCGGGATCGTGCGTGCGGCATCAGGCGGCGCCGGCGGCGCAGCAGGCGCTGCGGGCGGGGACTGGGCCCCAGCTCTGCCGGCCTCCTCGGCCCACGACGGTGCGAGGGACTACTTTGGCTACGAGCGCAGCGACAGCGGCGGCGTTGGTGTGGACGGCGAGCGACTGTGCGCGGACGGGGCAGCAGCAGCGGGGGGCGGCGGCGCCGTGTCGACGCTGCAGTCGGTGTGCCAGCGCGTGGTCGCGCATAAGCTGGTGAGATCTGTCCGATTGCCCCCCCCCCCCCCTTCTTCCTCCACTCGTTCCCTCCCCCCCCCCTCCCCCTCCCCCCTCCGCCCCGCTGTGCTGACTCTTCATTCGGTGTGCTGCCACTGCTTGCAGCCTGCGCGCTGCCAACACTCTCTACCCCCACAGGCCTGAGCACCAGTACACCCACATCAGCCCCATGGCTGTTGCACAGAGCAGACGGCATGCATGCTCTGTGCGCCGCCTGCACAGCGTCAAGGACTACATCCTGGTCGCGCGCCGCCGCATGCATGCGGTGACAGACTGTAGGGTGCGTAGGAGCCCAACCTGGGACAGCGATCACTGCATGGTGGTACTGTCCATGCGCCTCCGCATGCGAGCCTCCCGCCATGCAGGCGGCTCTCAGCGGCGCGCATGGGACTCTTCACAACTGCGGCGCCCGGCTGTCCGTCGTGAGTTCAACCTCCAGCTGTCCGATCGCTTTGGGCTGCTGGAGGCCGTGCCGCCCGAGGGCGCTGATGCCCAGGCGGAGTACGACGCGATGGCTGCTGCCATTCGCGAGGTGGCCACCAACCACCTCGCTCCACGCGGCAGCCGCCGGCGGCGCGGCTGGCAGTTCACTCTGTCGCAGCGCACCCTCCGGCTCATGGACGCCCGGCAGCGCGCGCACACGGCATGGCTCAGGAGCAAGTCTGCTGCTGCCAAACGAGAGCGCAACCGCGCCAACCGCGCGGCCGACGCAGCTGTGCAGAGAGACAGGGAGAGGTGGATCGGCCAGCAGGTGGCGGAGGCGCAAGACATGCTACGCAAGAAGAATCTGCGCCAGTTTGCGCGCGCGTGCGACAGGCTGGCGGGCCGCAGCCGCAGCCATCAGATCCCACCTGCCATGCGGGACGTCTCGGGCGCGCTGCACAGCGGTCCAGACGGGGTGCTGAAGGCCATGACAGAGTCATTCGACAAGCTATATGGCGGGGAGACCAAGCTCAGCGACGAGACCCTGAACCAGCTGGAGAACGATGTAGCGGCGTTTGAGCTCACACGCGCCACAGAGGTGGACGAAGCGCACGGGCGCCCCCCTGACCTGGCTGAGACGGAGGCGTGTGTGCGAGCGTTGCGCTCGGCCGCCGCTCCGGGCGGTGACCAGCTGGACGCCATGCTGTTGCGGTGCCCACCTGCCATCGCATGGCTCCACCGGGTCATCATCGCCGTATGGCGGTCGGGGAGAGCCCCGAGGGAATGGAAAACTGCTATTATCACACCGTTATATAAGGGGAAGGGTCCGCGTGACTCCCCTGGTAACTACCGCGGTATAAGCCTTCTCTCTATTGCCGGGAAAGTGTACGCTGCCATACTTCTGCACCGCGTCTCCACGCAGGTTGATGGTCAGTTGCATGAGGCTCAGTGTGGTTTCAGAAAAAAGCAGAGGCACTGCTGATGCGATTTTTACTCTGCGCTCGCTGAGCGCGGCACATGCCGAGTACAAACAATGCATGGCTGTGGCATTTGTCGACTATTCTAAAGCTTACGATTGCATAAACCGTGCGGCACTGTGGAGAGTCCTTAGATTATATAGTGTTCATCCGCACATTATTGATCTGTTGGAGGATCTTCACACCAACACCGCAGCTGCCGTGCGGCTGGCTGGGAAAATCGGGCACGAATTCCCCGTGTCGTCTGGTGTGCGACAGGGGTGCGTCATTGCTCCTGTGTTGTTCAATGTTTTTATTGACCACATAGTGAAAAAGGCGCTAGACATGATGCCAGAGGGGGCTGGCGTGTCAGTCGTGACCCGAGCCGGCGGCTCTGTGTTGTCGTCGTCGGTTGAGCGCATAGTAATGCTGATGTATGCCGACGATTTATGTTTGTTCTCGCATGACCCAGCTCAGTTGGCGCTTATGCTGAAAATCCTTGACAAAGTGTCCTCTAGCTTTGGCATGCAAATCAACGCCGCCAAGACAGAAGTGATGATTTTGCCAGCAGATTTTGACGCGGATCTGCCCACGTTTGCGCTGACTGGTGGTGAAGTGAAGACCGTCTCTGCATTTAAGTATCTAGGGAGTTGGATAACCCAGAGTGGTGGTGTGGAAAAGGAGATCGGTGTGCGTGTCGGTCGCGCGCTGGGCGTGTTTGCGTCTTTTGATAAGATTTGGGCCAGCAAGAAGATGCAAGTTCAGTCTAAGATGCGGGTTTACAACACTTTCGTGCTGCCCCACTTTCTGTACGGCTGCGAAACATGGGCCCCTACTAAAACACAACTGACTCGATTGGAGGTTGCCCACTCTAACTGCCTTCGTCGCATTCTGGGTAGTCGATTTTACAGTCCGTCGGACGCCTTTGATGGCGCATTAGACCCTAGGAAAGAGGCCGGCAGCTGTCAAAATTAGACCCCTAGCATGCCATCTGCCATCATGATTGCTGTGCACGCGGTGCGTGTCTCAAAACAGGCGACAAGGAAGTCAGCCAGCTCGTGCCAAAACCTGGGGTTCTCCTGGCCTGGCCGAGGATTCATAAACTCCCGCATCCGCTCATCTAAATCGGCCTCCTCGGGGCGAGGGATGGACCGAAACAGGCTGTGGGCCTGCACCCGTGCCTCTTCATAGGCAGGGCACTCAAATACCATGTGTGCCTCATCCTCTAGCCCACCGCATAGGCAGCACGCCCGCTGGCTGCGTCGCTGCCTCTGTCCCGCCACGGCGTAGCGCCCCCGCTCTATCTGCAGCTCATGGAGCCCCATCCTGAACCTAGCTAGAGCCGTGATCCGGGCAGCACTGTTCAGCCCTGAGCTCAACAGGGCCGGTGGCTCGCTGTCGCTACCCGCCATCCACCGCATGTAGGTCAGCATCTTAAAGCCGCGCGACCACTCCTCAGGTACATCACGCACGGTAGTGCCGCTCGGCAGCGCCGGTGTGCTTGTCGCGGCGGCCAGCCACGCCGCGGTCGCCACGTCCAGCAGGTTGGTGATGCGTACCGGTCCCTCCTGGTCCCACGCCAGGGTGTGCCCCACAGTTCCGAGGCACACCTGCAAGCGTGCCGCCCAGCACGTCCCCCCCGCTTCGGCCAGCCCCCAGCTCTCCCGCATTGCATCTTTAAGCAGGTCACCGTCAGGCCGCCCCCGCGCCTTATCCCAAAAGCGCGTCGCCTGGCGCAGCCAATCTGCCGCCAGCGGCCGCCACCCTGCCTCCCGCGCCAAAATCCCCAGTTGCTGCCCGTTGCTGCGGACTCCTAGGGACGCACGGGTAAATTGCAGAAGCACTTCCTCCAGGGTGCGCCATCCGTCGCGTGCGGCCTTAGCGCCCCTCCCACTCCTGCCTCTCTCCCACCGTCCGCCCGCCCCGGCAAACACGCCCCCCCCAGCATCCGCCATCATCGCAGGGCCCCACACCTCACACCCGTAATTTAGCACAGGCCGTACTTGCGTGTCGAACAGGTGGGCCTTAATGCCAACATTGTTAAGGCGTATTATATAGCATCTGCGAGTTAGCGCGTATCTGGTGCGCTGGCCCCTAGAGCGTCGGGTGCCCACGTCCCCCCCCACTGCCCGCCGGTGGTGGAAGAGCATGCCCAGATATGGGAACTCGTGTGTCATGGGTAGATCTGCTCCTGCAAACTTCAGCGTTACCCTCCCCCCTGCCGCCCCGACTGGGCAGAACTGGTCATTGAACACCACCCCTTCTGACTTCTTAACGTTTACTGTTAGTGCGCGCGTGCCGCAAAAGGCGTGCAGAGTATCTAGCATGCGTTGAAGCGCTTCGGGCGACTCTGCCAGCAGCGTCAAGTCATCAGCGTACAGCAGCAGCCGTAGTAACCGCCCCGCCATCTCCACCCCATCACCCGGGAGCTCTGCGTCTAGTACTCTCTCCAATGCGTCAATAAAAAGCCCAAACAGCAGCGGTGACAGTGGGTCGCCTTGCATGACCCCCTTGTGTGAAGGAAACGCGGGTCCCACTTTCCCATCGATGCGCACACACATTGCGGACCCATCGTACATGGCAATCAGCGCCGCCATGAACTCCCCATGTACCCCCAGGCTCCTTAGGCACTCCCAAAGCAATGGGCGGTGCACGCAATCGTAAGCCTTCCTGAAGTCAATAAAGGCGGCGTACAGCGGTTTGCGCTGGAGGCCGCTCTTCTCAATAAGGTGTTGCAGGATGAAGGCATTATCTGGGGTCCCCCTCTTCTTCCGGAAGCCTGCCTGGCCCCGCGCCCTGTACCCCTCCCGTTCTGCTAAGGCGTCCAGCCTGTTCATAAGCACCAAGCTGTATAGCTTGGCGAGGGCATTCCCCACCGTGATCCCTCGGTAATCGTCCCGCACGTCTAGGCTGCCTTTCGGCTTTGGCACCGGCGTGGTTGCCCCCAAGTGCCATGCAGTCGGGTACCCCTCACGGAAGACCCGATTGAGCAGGTGTGTGATGGGGCCAGCGAGCAGGTGCTCCTCATCCACAGCATCCGTTGCATCGCCCCCCTCCGCCGCCCTAGCCCATGCCCTCTGATAGAACTCTATCGGCATGCCGTTTACGCCTGGGGCTTTGCCCGCGTCCATGCCCATCAGTGCCGCATACACCTCCGCCTCAGTAAATGAATTATTTAGCGCTGCCGCCCGCTCCGTGGCCGTCGTCGTGGGGAGGGCAAACGGGGCCCCGTGCCCATGGTCAGTGGCATCATCCGTGTTAGTCGTATTAGTCGTATGAGTCGTATCAGTGGCGTTAGCATGGTTGTCCCCCAGCAAATCCCTAAAATAATCTGTCCACCCCTCCACGTCCCTCAGACCGACCGCCTGGCCAGGCAGTTTCACCCGCTGCCAAAACCGCCGAGGGTTCCCCTTCCTGTCCTCAATCAGCTCGGTGTGTTCCCGGGCCTCGCTCGCGCGGCGGGAGCGCCGCGCGGTCCGCCTGTAGGCCTTCCCTGCCTCTTTGGCGGCCGGTGACTGCGCCCCGTGTGGGTGTGCGCCTGGTCGACCGGCACAGATTAACTTATATTCGGCAGGCGTGCGACACTGAGCCAATTGAGAGCCTTGTGGCAAAGCGATCAATGCAGTGGCTAGGCCATGTGATGCGCATGCCGGCTTCTCGTCTTCCTCGTACGACTTTTGACTGCACAATGGATGTGGCTCGGCAGCAAGGCCGGCCTCCAGCCTCCTCCGGACACTATTTTCTCAAGCTACTGATTCAGCAGCTAGGCGAAACTAGTGGCACTCGTTCTGATTGGAAGACTTTTTCGGACACGGCGTTTGAGCGTGCTCAGGATAGGGTCGGGTGGAGAGCCGTGGTGTACGGTCCGGCTGCCCCTCAGGCGCCGGCCCCTCCACCACGGCGGTCAAGTAGATTGGCAAGCGCCACTTGACCCCCTATCCCCTAGAAGCAGTTAGGACCTATTTTGGAGGCGTCGCACAATAGCTCTCCTTTTTGCTCTGGGACTACACTTTGGCAGGCAGCCGGCTGGTGGCTACCGCCCCTCACAAGTAATTGTTAGGGCCAGAACTGGACTTGGGTCTAGGCGGTGGTACTAGGACTAGAGGAAGTCTTTGCTGGAAAGCCGATGTAATTGTAATTGCTGCTGGCGAGATCTGTCCGCTGCCTGCCTGGCTACTGACACGCTCTCTCCTTCTCTGCCTCGCCACTTCATTCGGTTGCAGCACCTCACCTCGCTTCGGCTCCCCAAGTACACTGGCGTTTACCCCCCCCCCCCCCCCCGCTGTCCCTGCTTCTGACACGCTCTCTGCCTCTCCACCTGCATTCAGGTCGAGCTCCGCACGTCGCTCGTGATCCTCGAGTACGCTGCCTTCCCCCTCCTCCTTTGTCCCCCCTGCTTCTGACGCGCTATCTGCCTCTTCACGTTTATTCAGGTCGAGCCCCGCACGTCGCTCCAAATCCTCGAGTATGCTGACGTCGCAGGCGCGACGCTGCTGCGTGCGTATTGCCTTGCGTATTGCTTGCAGGTGTGTGTGCGTGTGTGTGTGTGTGTGTGAGTGTGAGTATGAGTGTGTGTGCGTGTTGCCTTGCATACTGCCTGCATGTGCGCAGCGCTGCTGCGTGCGTAATTGCCTCTACTGCCTACAAGTGTGCGTGCGTGTGTGTGTGTGTTTATGCGTAATGCCTTGCGTACTACCTGCAGGTGAGTGTGTGTGTGAGAGAGTGTGTGTGTGCTGCCTCACGTGCATATGGTCTAAAGCTTGAATTGTATGCATGCACACACACACACACACATGCACACACATCCTATGTCCGCAGAACCTTGATGCTGTTCTGTCAGAGGCCCGCCATGCAATGGCCGACTGTCCACTGCACCTAGCACAAGAGCTGGAGGCGCACTACAAGGCGTGGCTCGCTCCGCCACCTCCACCACCGTCAATGGCGCAGCAGCAGCAGCAGGGACAGGTATGTTTGCCACGCGAGAAAGAGAGAGAGGGAGAGAGAGATTCGTTACAGATCCCAGCGGTAGGGCATATGCCGCACACACACACACGCACACACACACCAGCAGGGCCAGCAGCCGACCGAAGGGCAAGCCCTCCACCGCAGGGGATTCAGCGCTTCGAGCGCCCTGACGCCTCTTGCAGGTGTGTGTCAGTGGGCATGCAGTGCACACACGCACGCACACGCACCCACACGAATCGAGGGGTTTCAGCGCGTCGAGCGCCCTGACGCCTCTCGCAGGTGTTTGTGTGTGTGTGTGTGTGTGTGTGTGTGCCTCCCTGGGCGGCCGCGGTCGCGAGTCACGGCGGTCGGCCCATGTGAGTCGCCGTCGCCCATCCCCCCTCATCGCCCCGCCCCCCCCCCGTCGACTGCCGCCTATGTACTGCGGCCCACCCTGGACTATCCACCATCGTCACCGCCCGAAGGGGGCAGCCTCAGCGAGCCGAGCAACCTCTTCCACAGTCCCAATCCTTATCCTGTCGCAGAGCCAGTCCCATGCCCTCGCCAGCGCCGAACAGCTCCTCGGCAGACTGTCGACCGCATCATGGACCGCCCCGCCACCGCCTGACGCCGAGCAGATTCTTGGCCGCGACCCACTGCGGCGCCACGACACCATGCACCACAGAGAATCTCACCTTGCCATGATCCCCCCTTCAGCACCCTTCACTCCCCCTGGCACGCTCCAAACTACACAGTCCAACTCTTCCCCACCGTCACCCACCCACAGTCGACCACCCACCCACGCTTTCACCCCCACATGGAGCTCGCCGTCCCATGTGCGCGCGCCATGCAGGCCCATGCACCCCCGCCCCATGCACCTCCCCAGCCCCCCCGCGCACGCTGACCCCATGCTGGCAATCCAGGCTGGCAATCCCTCCTCCCCCCCCCCCCCTATCCGTGAGCGCACACGCGCACGCGCACTCCCCCCTAGCCTCCCACGCCTCCTCCGACCCCTCCCAACCCCCCTCCCTCTCCCCCCTCGCCTCCCACGCCTCCTCCGATCCCTCCCACGCCTCCTTTGATCCCCCTACGCCCCCCCTGATCCCTCCCATGCCTCCCCTGATCCTTCCCACGTCTCCTCCGATACCCCTGATGAACCCTCACCTGACCCCCCCCCGATGCCTCATCTGACCCCTCCCACGCCCCTTCCAAATCCCCCTTTCCCGTCTACCGAGCCCCTATCCCAGGCCCGCCTGCCTTTGTCCGTCGCGCATCGAGTTCATCGGTCCAAGGAGCTGATCCGACGTCCTCATGGCCTGCCCAACGAAAACTCAGTCTAGTAGGCCGCGGCCGAACGGATCTAGTAGTTGCGGCGACGTTTACATTGCACGACGGACAACCCCGACTATCGCCCATAGAATTAATCGGCCCATGGGGAGATGATACGCTGCGATTGAAGTTGAAGTTGGTTGGCCAGAGTGGCAACCCAAGTTGTAGTTGGTTGGCCGGAGTGGCAACCCTAGTTGAAGTTGGTTGGCCAGAGTGGCAGCCCCCCCAGACCCCCCCAAACCAAGGATACTATCCACTCGATTCAGGCGCTGGTCGGTCACCCGCTATTCGAAAGACATCCCAGTGCACGGGTCAGACTTCGTAACAATTGCCGGGGTGTATTGCTGTTAGTAGTACAGGCATTGCCGGTGCATGCGGACGGCCTCATGTAACGCTTGGTTGGTTGGTTGGTTGGTTGTGTGTGTGCCGCCTCTAGCAGGTGTGTTACCATCCGCGGTTCTGCTACCTTGTATACCTACCTGTTGTATACAGGTTCAACACAATTACAGTTAGTTACATCGGCTTTCCAGCAAGGACTACCTCTAGTCCTAGTACCACCGCCTAGACCCAAGTCCAGTTCAACACGAAAGCTCCAAATTCCCTGTGAAGGGCCCCAAGGCGTGGATACCCGTGCGAACATGCAGCGTACACACACACGCACACCCACCCACACTTTCTCTCACACCGCGGCGAGGGGGGGCGGCTCATTGCCCCCCCTCGGCACCAGCCCACCCACAGCGCTCACCCCCCACCCGCACCACCACCATACACACACACACACACACACGCGCCCCACACCTACACACACACACTGCATGCGGCTCATCGGCCCCCCTCGGCACCAGTCCACCCACAGCGCTCACCCCCACCACCACCACCAGACACACACACACACACACACACACACACACACACACGCGCGCCCCCCCCCCACACACGCGCCCCACACCTACACACACACACCGCAGGCGGT
>VFSX01000195.1:112500-125000 GCA_016618255.1 Chlamydomonas sp. UWO 241 | reverse complement strand
CTCCCAAGTCACGGGCGCCCGCGACGCATGCTTATACTAAATGAACATAACGGCAGCTTTAAAGCACTCGTCAGAACTGCACTTTGCCCAGCGACGGTGCCGCAAAACATGCAAAGTTTGGTGTCGCCCGTTTGCCCAGGTTGAGTGGGCATGGCCTGTGGCACGAACACCATTATATAAACCCTTATCAACCCCTATAAACTAGGACATGGATGGGCACCTTCGCCAGGGTGGCTGGCTGGGCGGTGCAAAGTGGGGGAGGGGAAGGGGGGGCGGGGCATTGGTGGTGCATCGCGAAGCCAAGCTTCGCGCCGTTTAAACGCCCGAACCCTAAACTGTAACCCTAGGACCTCCGTGCGGTCGCATGCGGGCAGTGCACGCTGCGCTCCGCAGCTGCACACATACACACTCACAAACACAGAGAAAGAGAGAGAGAGAGAAGAGATAGGGAGAGAGAGAGAGGGAGAAAGATGTCGTTACAGATAACTCTGAACAGCAGACCTAGATAGGCTGTTCACACACTCACGCATGCACACACAGGTTACGGCGGTGACACGATGCAGCACGCGGTGCACGCTGCGCCTTGCAGCTGCACACACACACACACGTGCACACACACACGCACACGCGCGCGCGCACACACACACAAAGGGTACGGCGGTGACGCGATGCAGCACGCAGTGCACGCTGCGCTCGGCAGCTGCACACGCACTTACACAGACACAGACACACACACACACACACAAACACACACACGCACACAGGGTACGGCGGTGACACGATGTAGCACGCGGTGCACGCTGCGCTCGTCAGCTGCACACACACACACACACATACACGCACGCACGCACACACACACGTGCACACGCGCACTCACACGCACACACAGGGTACGGCGGAAACGCGATGCAGCACGCGGTGCACACTGCGTTCGGCGCCTGCACGCACACACACACACACACACACACAGGGTACGGCGGTGACGCGATGCAGCATGCCGTGCACGCTGCGCTCGGCGCGATTGGACACTTTGGACTTGCTGGGAACGGAGGTAAGGGCACACACACACGCACGCACACACATACACACACATGAGTACACTTACACACATGAGTGCACATGAGTACATACATGAGTACACACATGAGTACCCACGTGAGTACCCACGTGAGTACACGTACACACATGAGTACACATGAGTACACACACATTGTGCGCGCACACACACACACACACGAGTACACACACATGCGCGCGCACACACACACACACACACACGAGTACACACACATGGGATTACACACACACACACACTGTACATGGCTCACACACACACACACACACACACACTGTGCATGAGCGCCGCGCCGCGCCGCGCCGCCGAGCGTGTGTGGGGATGTGCACGGCCGAGGCCGAGGCCTGTCCACACCCCATGCGTGCAAAGCCCCTGTGCTAGCGTCTCTCTCTCTCCCTCTCTCTCACTCTGTTTGTGTGTGTGTGTTGTGTGTTTCTGTGCCAGAGCGGGAGGATGACGAGAGAGCGCGCCTGGCACTATACACGCACAAACACACACGCACGTACTCCCACACTGCCCTCCCCCATCTCTGCCTGTTTGGTGTGTGACCCCGGCAGGAGGGGGGCTTGGTGGCAGCTCTGCTGGTCTCGGGGGGCCAGCGAGCGCGCGTGGGGGAGGTGGCGGGCTGGAGCCTGTGATGGAGCGGGAAGATGATGAGAGAGCGCGGCTGGCACGGGCCGTGTGGAAGAAGTTGCAGGTGCGTGTGTTCATTCTCTCTCTTTATTACTCTCTTTATTTCTCTTTCCTTTTCTCTCTTTCTCTCTCTCTTCTTCTCTTTTCTCTCTCTCTCTGTTCTTCTCTTTCTCTCTTTCTCTCTCTTCTTTTCTTTCTCTTTCTCTCTCTCTTCTTCTCCCTCTCTTCCTGTGTGTGTGTTTGTGCTTTGTGTGTGTGTGGCGGTGCAAGAGGGCAGATGCCGAGAGGGCGCGGCTGACAAGGGCGGTGCGCAAGAAACTGCAGGTGCATGCATGTGCGTCTCTGTCTGTCTCTCTCTCTCTTTTTCTCTCTCTCTCTCTGTGTGTGTGGGTGTGTGTGCTTTGTGCTTGTGTTTGTCCGTTTGTGGGGCTGGAGCCAGTGTTGAAGCGGGAGGACGACGAAAGGGCGCGGCTGACGCGGGCGGTACGGGAGAAGTTGCATGTGCGTGTGTGTGTGTGTGAGAGAGAGAGAGAGAGAGAGAGGATGCCCAGTTGATATCACATGCCTGCTACAAAGGGTGGTGATCTGACATGCGTGGGTAAACGCATAAGCATCCGCACACACACGCGCGCGTGCACACACACACATACACACGCACGCACGCACTTGCACACACACGGACGAATCTGCGTGCAGGCGGCAGCCGCGCTGGAGGAGCGCCGCGCTGACGGCACACCCCTCGACGCGCAACAGCTCGCCAAGCTTGGGCAAAAAGTATGCGTGTGAGCGAGTGTTTTGTGTGTCTGTGTGTGTGTGTGTGTGTTTGCGTGCGTGTGTGTGTTTGCGTGTGTGTGTGTGTGTGTGTGTGTGTGTTTCAGTGGCATGGGGAGCCGTGCGTGCTGGTCGAACCCCTTGCAAACCGCCCTTGCAAACCCCACAGGCCGCGCTAGAGGAGGCCATCGACGCGCTCGACGCCAGTGTGTCGCTCGACGTGGTGCAGGCCATGCTGCAGGTGCGCGTGCAGCACAGTTTGATGGCAGGAGCCCTCCCCTCCTCCTCCTAGGGGTGCCCCCCCTCCTAGGGTTGCCCCTCCTCCTCGGGGTGCCCCCCCTCCTCCTCGTAGGGGTGTTTGCATTTTTTGTGGCAAGCACAAAAATGTGTCGGTCCTCAACCGGATGCACCCCTGGAGGGTGGGACCTGGCCATGCATGAGGCATGGGGCGCCGGCTGAGCCCCATGCAAACGAGAGCTGGACAGCCATGCACTGCCAGGCGGGGACCGTTCCAGTCAGCGCCAGTCGGCTCTGCCGGCTTGACTGGCCACAAGGCCACTACTGTGACCCTGAGGAAGGTCCTCTCCTATATGCTCCTTGCCAGACATGTCTCTCAGAGACCGCTGTTTGGGGTATCTAGCCAGCGGGAGCGGTAGTCTATCGGCCGGGAGCCGGCGGTACTCTAGTACTTAAGTGTGTTGGAGTATCGGCGGGTGTCTCTAGTAGAAGAGTAGCCTGCTTAGCTGGAAACCCCGTGTTACTGTTACTGTTAACCGGATGGTACAAATACACTCATCTTTGCTACCTTCAAGGCTTGGTGATGATGGATCTTACAGTCTGTGTGACACCAGTAATGATGTATAAGACCGGTGTCGGCGCTAGCGCCCGACACCTTAAACTCAGTTTCAGTGGGAAACTGGCTGGCTACCTGGTAGGGGTGAGGGTAACCCCCCACACGCGCGCACGCACTGGACCTAGACAGGACACTGGCCCCCCAGATCCACCCTATACCACCCAGGTAGTGACAGCAACGCATTGTTGGTGTGCGTAGTCCCGCCGCCGCCATTGGCTCCAGCAATCTCCTCCATGCCCGCCAGCAATCTCCTCCACGCCCGCAAGAAATCTCCTGTATGCCCGCAAGAAATCTCCTCCATGCCCGCCAGCAATCTCCTGTATGCCCGCCAGCAATCTCGTCCATGCATGGGCGCCGCCATGCGATCTCCATGCGCCGCGCCGCGCTCCATGCGCGCCAGCACCCGTACCACCCGCCTCATTCCCGTTCTTTAGCCATTCCCCGTGACACCTATGGCTGATCCTTGTTCCGCCGTCCCCTTTGGCATCTGTAACCCGTATCCTCTCCCTGTAGCCTCATTCCCCGTTCTTAACCGCCCTCTCCATTATGGTGCCCGCCCGCTGGTGGGGCCTCGCCTCGCCCCATGCCGCACGGCTGGTGCATCGATCGCGTCGCCATCTAATAATCTGCGCCTTGGGGCAGGGAACCCCTGCGCCGCAACCTCCTCACAGAGCCTAGCCGCATGTGCCTCGCTTCCCATGTTTCTCAATTTCTCGCCATCCGCTTCCATGCTGCCGCCTGCAATCTCTTCCACGCCCGCGAGCAATCTCCTCCATGCCCGCCAGCAATCTCCTCCATGCATGCACGCGCAGAGCGCCGCCATGCAACCCCCATGCGCCGCGCGCGCCATGCGCGCATGCCGCGCCCGCCAGCTCCCGTAGCCTCATTCCCCGTTCTTTACCCATGCGCCATGACGCATTAGCCTTGTCCGCCGTCCCCTGGCATGCATAATCCGTAGCCTCATCCCCGGTAGCCGCATTCCACGTTCTTAGCCGCCATCTCCATTATGGTGCCCGCCCGCTGGTGGGGCCTCGCCTCGCCCCATGCCGCACGGCTGGTGCATCGATCGCGTCGCCATCTAATAATCTGCGCCTTGGGGCAGGGAACCCCTGCGCCGCAACCTCCTCACAAAGCCTAGCCGCATGTGCCTCGCTTCCCATGTTTCTCAATTTCTCGCCATCCGTCTCTCTCTTCCATCCAGGCACAGTAAACCATTAGGAGCCGCAATCTGCTTGAGTTCCGATCGTTGTGAGAGGGGGTGCATGCTCGCCGCAATTCTCGCCATCGTGCATCGTGCTCTCCATCGTACCGCTGCCCCATCTGCCACATAGCCTCGCCCCATCAGGACCAGTTCACCAGTAGCGCTGTGCGTCAGAGCCGCTCAGGGTAAATTTCCAGATTTTCAGCCGCCCAGTACCAAGCGCAGTTGTCCCGGTTGTCCGCCATCGAGCGGCGCCAGGGCGGGAGCCCCTGGCGAAGAGCTTATGAACTTAACATGGTTGCTAAAGCCCCAACGCCCCAACGCCCCAACGCCCCAACGCCCAAACGTAACCGTGATTGTTTTTTGTGACTGTTGACCGTTGACAGTACGCTCCCTCAGGGCGTGCAGCACACAACTAGCAGTGTTTGCGAGGGGGGTACACATCAGTGGTCCCTGGGAAGGATTTTAGTAATAAGTTTTTTGCCGGCTCCAGCAACTTTGACCGCTCATACCAGGCACAAGACACTGCTGGTATTCATGCAACGCATGCCGCTGTGCTGCTCTCGGCAAGAGCTTTCCAACGCACCGCTCCACGCCCTCTCCCACTAAGTGTGGAGTGGTTTTCTGGGAAATGGGAAATCCGGCCCGGAGCGGTTTACGGCTCGCAGGGGAATCACTGGTACAAATTTCACAAGTATCAGTTCCTCAGCCCACAGTGCTGCTGCAGGTGTGCGCGCATCACACTTTCAGTGTACAATTAAAAGTATGCTCCCTCAGGGCGTGCAGCACACAGCAAGCAGTTTTTGCGGGGGGCACAGATTTCCACCGGGGAACACATTCTGGAATGTGGACACCAGCATCAGTTCAAGGTTTCTGCTGCAGGTGCGCGCGCAGCATGGCCGTGTGGGTGGGACGACTGGCAGGGAAGGCAGGCGGGCAGGCAGCCCTGCCACATTCCCAACGCCTGAGGCGGCGCCTCGGGCGGCAAATTTACTGGCGCGGATCAGGCGGCGCCTCAAACGCGCCGACCGCCTCAGGCGTCGCCTGAGGCGCACCCCTGATCGCCGCAGGCGCCGCCTTAGGCGTCACCCCGACAGCTTCAAGCGCCACCCCGACCGCCTCAGGCACCCACCACCGCCTCAGGCGCACCTCCGACCGCCTCAGACGTATTGACCGCATTCACTCGCGCGGATCAGACGATGGGGCTACGGTAGGGCAGGGGAGGCAGGGGAGACAGGCAGCGAAGGCAGGCAGGGGGTTGCAGGAGATTGGAGGAGGGCGCTCGTCAGCCCGTCCAGTGACGCATGAGTGCGCGCATCGATTGACAGTGACGGCCACTCCCACTCCTACCAGCCCCCTACTCCTAACCCCTGAGTCCCCCCACACACCACCACCACCAACCCACTCCCACCAGCCCTGGCTCGCTAGCCCACGGAGGTTGCGTGACGACAGGAGTGTGTCAAGGAACCTGCCTCGCAGCCACCCTGATTCGATGCGGCTCAAGATATGTTCAGCAGGACTAGTAGTAGAACACAGGCGCACACCAACAATGCGTTGCTGTCACTACCTGGGTGGTATAGGGTGGATCTGGGGGCCCAGTGTCCTGTCTAGGTCCAGTGCGTGCGCGCGTGTGGGGGTTTACCCTCACCCCTACCAGGTAGCCAGCCAGTTTCCCACTGAAACTGAGTTTAAGGTGTCGGGCGCTAGCGCCGACACCGGTCTTATACATCATTACTGGTGTCACACAGACTGTAATATCCATCATCAGCAGGGGAGCATGAACACCTAGGGCCGCGCACCCCTCCTCCTTGCAGACACAAGTCCTGTGACCACCCTCCTGATTCCAACCGACACGATTCGGTGCGACACCTCACCCACGCCCCCCTCCCTTGTCGCACACGCAGGCGAGCAGTGACCTGGCAGCGCGGCTCGGGGGAGGGGGTGGGGGCCCCGCGCAGGTACAGATGCAGGCGCAGTCGGCGCCACCGCCACCGCCGGCGCAGAATCAGACGCAGGCTGCGCCCGACGCGCCTGCCGACGCGGCTGCGGCCGCCGCAGCCGCCGCGGCTGCAAGCGCGTCGAAAGGGAGGGCGCCCGGAAAGCGCTCGGGGCCTGCGGCGGCGGCAGCCGGCGGCGGCGCTAGCAAGCCCGTCCCCGTCCCCCTGCTCCCGCCCCACCACGCGGCCGCGCCCTTGTCGCCCGGCCTGGCCGTGCAGCTGCTGCCGCCCGGTGCGATGGGGTGGTCTAGGGGGGCAAGCGGGCGCGTGTGGGTTTCATACGCGCGCACACACATACGCACACACACACACACTGCTGCCCCCCCCCCCCCCCCCCACACACACACGCACACACACACACAGGCCAGGGCCCGCTCCTTGCGCTGTCCCCGCGCGGCTTCCCGCTGCTGGGGGGCTCGTCATCCGGGCACAGCCACAGCCACAGCCTCGGCCTCGGGATCCTGGGGTCCATGTCGGGCGGGTCGCCGATGATTATGTCGGCGACGCCGATTGCGGCCGCGGCGGGCGGGGCGCCGGCGATGGCGTCGGCGGGCAGCAGCGGCGGAGCCGCGGGGAGCCCCACGCTCGCGAGCGATGGCGGCGGCGGCGGCGGCGGGGGCGCCGCTGGCGCTGGCGGCGCTGCTGGCGGCGGCGGCGGCGGCAAGCGGGGCGCGCTGCGCAAGGGCGACCTGTCCAAGTTCCTCGCGGGGGACCTCGACAAGCGCCCGGCGGCGGCGTCGTCGGCGGCGGCAGCGACGGCGATGGCGCCGTCCGCGTTTGCCGGGGGGCACCCAGGTGTGTTGGGGAGGGGGAGGGGGGCTTTTGAGCGCGCCCGGTTGCGTGCCCATACCCGCTCCCTTTCCTGTCCTTTCACCCACGTTCAGCACTGCTAGGCCGCGAAAGCGCTGTCCGCATTTGCGGGGGGGGGGGGCATCCAGGTGTGGGGGGAGGGGGGAGGCTTTGGCGCGCGCCCACGGCGTGTCCATTCTCTCACGCTTGGCATTGCTAGGTCTGGCGCCGCTCGATGGCGGACAACCGGGACAACTGCGCTTGGTACTGGGCGGCTGAAAATCTGAAAATTTACCCTGAGCGGCTGTGACGCACAGCGCTACTGATGAACTGGTCCTGATGGGGCGAGGCTATGTGGCAGATGTGGCAGCGGTACGATGGAGAGCACGATGCACGATGGCGAGAATTGCGGCGAGCATGCACCCCCTCTCACAACGATCGGAACTCAAGCAGATTGCGGCTCCTAATGGTTTACTGTGCCTGGATGGAAGAGAGAGACGGATGGCGAGAAATTGAGAAACATGGGAAGCGAGGCACATGCGGCTAGGCTTTGTGAGGAGGTTGCGGCGCAGGGGTTCCCTGCCCCAAGGCGCAGATTATTAGATGGCGACGCGATCGATGCACCAGCCGTGCGGCATGGGGCGAGGCGAGGCCCCACCAGCGGGCGGGCACCATAATGGAGATGGCGGCTAAGAACGGGGAATGCGGCTACCGGGGATGAGGCTACGGGTTATGCATGCCAGGGGACGGCGGACAAGGCTAATGCGTCACGGCGCATGGGTAAAGAACGGGGAATGAGGCTACGGGAGCTGGCGGGCGCGGCGCGCGCATGGCGCGCGCGGCGCATGGGGGTTGCATGGCGGCGCTCTGCGCGTGCATGCATGGAGGAGATTGCTGGCGGGCATGGAGGAGATTGCTCGCAGGCGTGGAGGAGATTGCAGGCGGCAGCATGGAAGCGGATGGCGAGAAATTGAGAAACATGGGAAGCGAGGCACATGCGGCTAGGCTTTGTGAGGAGGTTGTGGCGCAGGGGTTCCCTGCCCCAAGGCGCAGATTATAGATGGCGCAGCAATCAATACACTAGCCGTGCGGCATGGGGCGAGGCGAGGCCCCACCAGCGGGCGGGCACCATAATGGAGATGGCGGTTAAGAACGGGGAATGAGGCTACAGGGAGAGGATACGGGTTACAGATGCCAAAGGGGACGGCGGAACAAGGATCAGCCATAGGTGTCACGGGGAATGGCTAAAGAACGGGAATGAGGCGGGTGGTACGGGTGCTGGCGCGCATGGAGCGCGGCGCGGCGCATGGAGATCGCATGGCGGCGCCCATGCATGGACGAGATTGCTGGCGGGCATACAGGAGATTGCTGGCGGGCATGGAGGAGATTGCTGGCGGGCATACAGGAGATTGCTGGCGGGCGTGGAGGAGATTGCTGGCGGGCATGGAGGAGATTGCTGGAGCCAATGGCGGCGGCGGGACTAGTAGTAGAACACAGGCGCACACCAACAATGCGTTGCTGTCACTACCTGGGTGGTATAGGGTGGATCTGGGGGCCCAGTGTCCTGTCTAGGTCCAGTGCGTGCGCGCGTGTGGGGGTTTACCCTCACCCCTACCAGGTAGCCAGCCAGTTTCCCACTGAAACTGAGTTTAAGGTGTCGGGCGCTAGCGCCGACACCGGTCTTATACATCATTACTGGTGTCACACAGGCTGTAAGATCCATCATCATCATCATCATCAGGTCGCGATGGCGCCGTCCGCGTTTGCGGGGGGGGGAGGGCACCCAGGTGGGTGCAGGTTTTACAGGTTTTACATGTATGCGCCCGGGGGACCCCGGGGCATGAGTGAAGGTCTAGACTACACGTCTAGGAGAGCCCGCAAGGCCACGCAGCGCGCCAGCCTAGGTGTGTGTGTGGGGGGGGGGGCTTTGGCACGCGCTCGGGGCGTGCCGCACCCGCTGCCCTTGATCTCCACTCTCACATTCGGCACTGCTACGCCCTCGCTAAACGTTGCCACATTAACACATACACAGGCGGTCCTTGGGCGCGTGACCGGGGACTAGCGCACCCGCTCCCTCTCCACTCTCTCACATCCGGCACTGCTCACCCTCAGTAAACGCTACCACACCAACACAACACAGGCGGTCCTTGGCGCGCACCCGGTGACGTGACACACCCGCTCCCTTTCCCTCTCCACTCTCTCACATCCGGCACTGCTCGGCGCCGGCACATGTCCTAGGGGGGGGGCGGGGTGCAAAATTACCCACTATCAGTTAGTTAGCTCTAGGCGCTGCTAGGGGCTCTCCCCCCACGCCCCCTTCGGTGGAGACATGCATCGAACATATATGGAGGCCTCTAGAAGTGGGGGGGGCGAGGAGGGGGCTGCTGTGGGTCATAGTGCAGCTGATGTGTGGATGTTGCGACAGGGCCTCAGCCCACCATTCCCATACAACAGTTAGGGATGTCCGTGGCGCTCCTACATAACTATCGCGCTGGCTGTAAATCCACGAAGACAAGGCCCTCACTGAACCATGACCCCCCCCCCCCTTCCCCCTCCCCTCACCTACGCACACAGGCGCCGCTGCGGCGCTGTCGTCGTCGCTGACCACGAGTAAGGCCGCGGCATGGGGCGGCGCGGCCGCGCAGGCGGCAGGCGCGGGCGCCGCGGGCGCGGCGCAGCAGCAGAAGCAGCAACAGGCGGCGCCGCCGGTGGCGTCGCTGCGCGAGGTGCTGGCGCAGCAGACGCAGCAGCAGCAAGCGGTGCAGGCACAGCAGGCGCAGCAGGCGCAACACCGCGCCAAGGAGCAGCCCCCCTCGTCCTCCTCCGGTGCAGGCACCACCGGCAGCGGCGGCGGCGGCGGCACGCGCGGGGACTCCACCGCCGGCGCCGCCGCCGCGCGCGACGCGGCCGCCGCCAGCGCCAGCGCGAAGATGTCGCTCGCTGCGTTCATCACCGACCGCCCACGTGGAGCGGCGGCGCCAGGCACGGGCGGCAGCAAGGCTGGGCTGCCGCCAGGGGCGGCGGCAGCGGAGCCCAAGGAGCCCAGGGGGTGGGGCGGGGCTGGCGGGACCGGGGCCGGGGCTGGCGGGGCGGGTGAAGCGCTACTCGGCAGCTCCCCGCCCCCGGCGTCCGCTTCGCTGTCGCTGCGCCAGATCCAGGCTGAGCAGGAGCACCGCAAGGCGGTGCTGCGGGGCGGGCAGGGCGGCGGGGCCGCGGCTGGCGCGCCGGGCATGTCGCCCTCCGCCGTGGCGTTTGCCGCCGCGTCCGGGCCGACGCCGTCGATTACGGCGATCGCGGCAACGGCGGGCGCCGGCGGCGCGCCGGCGCTCGGCTGTGGGTCGCCGCCAGCATCGGGGGCAGGCCTGGGCTGGGCGGCAGCCGCGTCGTCGGCCGCCGGCGCTGGCGCGCCCGCCGCGCTGTCCGGCGCGTCGCCCGCGGCCCCGTCCGGCGCGCGCGCCACCCCCGGGAGCATGTCGCGCGGGCAGCCCGGTGGCGGCGGCGGTGCGTCGGGTCTGTCTGGGTCGTCGCCGCCGTCGGGGTCGAGCCCACCCGTTGCCAACAAGTGAGGAGAGGGGCGGGCTGCCATGATGATGGGCACGCACACAGCGCACGTGCACGCACACGCGTGTGTATCCTATGCATCATCTCCTTTGCGTGTGCACCAGCACTCACACGCTCACGCACGCACACACACACACACACGCACACACAGCTGCCTCTCACCACCGCAAACCGCCACACACCGCCGCACACTCTTTCTGCCACCCACCCACACTCTTTCTGCCACTCACACACACGCACGCACACACACCGCTGCCACCGCGCACCCTTTCCCCCGCGCGTTGTGTGGCACCCAACGCACCCCTGCACTGCTGTGATGCAGGTGGTACTTGCGCGAGGACGAGCTTCCTGTGCAGCGCCTGCTGTCGGTCATTCAGGTGCATGCATGCGTGCATTATATTGAGTGTACGTTCTGTGTGTACGCGTGCGTGCGTGCGTGGGTTTGTGTGCGTGTGTCTCAATCCACTCGCACGCCGCTTCCCGCCTGCTGCACCTGTGCGTGCATGCGTGCGTGAGTTTGTGTACCTGTGCGTATGCCTCACGCCACTCGCCGCCTTCCGCCTACTGCACCCGTTTCAGGCTGAGGAGGAAGCGGAGGCGGCGCAGGTCGCGGAGCAGGTCGTGCTGTTTGCTCAGGTGGCAGCAGCAAACCAGCAGGCCCAGCAGGCGCAGCAACAGAAGCAGCAGCAGGCGCAGCAGCAGCGGCAGCTCAAGGCGACGGCCGCACCATTCCAGCCGCAGCTGTCGGGCGCGGCGCAGTCGCCGTCGGCGGGGGTGGCGGCTGCAGCAGGGGGGCAGGCGGTGGACGCAGCAGCGGGGCAGGCAGCGGAGAGGAGGAAGGGGCGGGGGCGGCCGTCAGAGGGCGCGGCACCGGCCCAGCAACAGCAGCATGCAGGGGCTGGGAAGGCTGGTGGCAGCGGAGACCCCGCCACTGCCCCGAGTGGCGAGCCGTCAAAGCCCACACGGGGCGGTGGCGGTGGGCGCGGCTGCGGCCGCGGGTGGCCGAAGGTTGAAAGCGACGGCGTTGCGGGCGGTGCAGGTGGTGAGGGCGGGGACTCATGCAGCAGAGGAAGGGGGAGAGGGCGCGGGCGGGGACCCCACCGCAGCGACGGCGGCGACACCCTGGCCCCGGCTGAGGGGGGCGGCAGGAGCGGCGGCAGGGGCATGGGCGGAGACAGAGTAGGCAGAGGGAGTAGGGTTCGGGCGCGTGGCGAGGGGCGCGGCGGTGGCGGGGAGCGGCAGCGGCACAACTCGTCGGGCGGCGTGGGCGCGCCAGCGTCTGCAGCTGCATCGACCGACCGGCAGTAGGCGCAGACCTTTTCATCTAGACTTGAGCGCGCGAGGGTCCCACTGACACGTAGTTGAATTGCAGTTACAGCAGGTTGATTGCAGAGGAGTGCCCCACTCTGGATGTGGAGCAAAAAACAAAAACGAAGGAAGAGTGAAAGTCGGAACGATGAGTGATTTAGGTCGTGGTCTGCAGTCTCCTGCGTCATCCCCATCGCACCATCCAAAAAGCCACGGAGCCTGCCACCCACGGCGGTACTGGTGCAAGTCTACATGTCTCCTGCCTGCTGTCTGATTGGTAGCTGCCTGGTAGGTGGTAGCTGCCATGTAGCT
>VFSX01000195.1:102500-105000 GCA_016618255.1 Chlamydomonas sp. UWO 241 | reverse complement strand
CCGTGTGGGTATATACGTTATACGGTATTATACGGTATACGGGCCCACGTATACGGTATACTGCCGCGTCCTACCTATAATCGTGCAAGTGCACACGAACATGCACACCCACACGCACCCACACACGCTCACACACGCGCACACACACGCTCACACACACACACACTCCCCCTCCCCCCCCCACAGGTCTTCATCGCATGCGTCGTTCTTGCCGCTCTCTACCCTCGCCCCAACGTCGCATGGGCGGTGCTGGGCCTGACTGTCGACGCTGCGTTGCGCACGTTCGCTGGAGGGGAGGCGTCGCCGCTAGGTTGCCTGAGCACGCTCGTGGTTGTGTGCGCGGAGAATGCGGCTGGGTGGGAGCCGAGGTGGAGGCCAGGTGAGAAAGATCGATGGTAGAGTCTGGGTGCAATTTTGTTAGTGAGGGCAGTGTGTGTGTGTGGGGGGTGCTGCTTGGTTGCCTACGCATGCTGGCGCTGGTGTGCGTGGAGAATGCGGTTGGGTGGTAGCCGAGGTGGAGGTCAGGTGGGAGTGTGTGTATATGTGTGTGTATTTGATCGTGTTTGCGAGAGAAGAGAGGGGGGCGCCTTGCTGCTAGTGCCTGAGCATCTTGGTGGTTGGTGTGGGAATGCGGTTGGGTGGGAGCCGAGGTGGATGCCAGGTGGGGGTGGTTTCTTGTGCGGGGGGGGGACAGGGAGCAGAGAGGGGGGGGGCACAGCTAGGGTGCCTACATGCTGGTGCTGGTGTGCGTGGAGCAGTGGTGTCATTAGCGCCCCCGCAGCCTGCGCTGCGGGGGCAAACCGGGAAATTCGGGGCAAACTGCGGGGGCGAATCGCGAAAATTTTGCTCCGGAAAGTGTGAAATTCGACGATTTTCACACTTTTCGCGGGAAAATCGTCTCCTGCGGGGGCAATTCGGCATGTTTCCTCCTATGCTGCGGGGGCAAACTGCACATTCTCTGTTTCCTTAATGACACCACTGGCGTGGAGAATGCGGTCGGGTGGGAGCCAGGAGGTGGAGTCCAGGTGAAGCAGTAACAGTAACAGTAACACGGGGTTTCCAGCTAAGCAGGCTACTCTTCTACTAGAGACACCCGCCGATACTCCAGCACACTTAAGTACTAGAGTACCGCCGGCTCCCGGCCGATAGACTACCGCTCCCGCCGGCTAGACTACCCCAAACAGCGGTCTCTGAGAGACATGTCTGGCAAGGAGCATATAGGAGGACCTTCCTCAGGGTCACAGTAGTGGCCTTGTGGCCAGTCAAGCCGGCAGAGCCGACTGGCGCTGACTGGAACGGTCCCCGCCTGGCAGTGCATGGCTGTCCAGCTCTCGTTTGCATGGGGCTCAGCCGGCGCCCCATGCCTCATGCATGGCCAGGTCCCACCCTCCAGGGGTGCATGGACGACAGAGTTGTCATGGAGGCTGCCTGAAGACCTTCCAACGCCAGTCACCGGCAGACGAGCGACCCCGAGGATGAGCGCGGTGACGAACGCTGCGATTGGTGAAGCGGATTTACTCTGTGTTGCCTCGGCGGTCGCCACCGCTGAAGCCGTGATGGTAGCCCGCCTCCACGGGCAGCCATCTTGACCAATGTCCAGCATGCATTGACGGGCGCCAGCTCCTCCGCTCGTCGATCAACTCGTCGAGATCGGTGCCGCATGGCGTCCTGCATGGGGGGAGGATAAGGGCCGTCTCCCAGCACGGGCCGCGGCAGCGCCGCGGCTACTCGCCAAGCCATGGCAGCGCCGGGCAAGCCGCTCCTGAAGTGTTCCACCGAGGGGCATTCTAGCAGGAGCCGGGCCAGTCGTATTTTACCCCGCTCGTCAGCGGCACGGAGATCCTCGTCACCAGCAGCGCTGCATTGCTGGGTCCAGGGCTCGGCGACGAGAACGCGCCTCCGTTAATCGAGCCCCAGGTGAAGCATCGCGATTAACTGTCGGTATGTGTGATGCTGTCAGTGGGGGGGAGCAGGGGGGAGGGGGGGTCGCTGCTGGGGTGCCTGAGCTTGCTCGTGCTGGTGTGCGTTAAGAATGCGGTTGGGTGGGAGCCGAGGTGGAGGCCAGATGGGAATCAAACCTTATAACCTCAAACCCTGAACCCCGACCCCTAGGTGTGGTTGTGTTTGAGAAGGGAAGGGTCGCATCGATGCTTGTGTCCCTGCGCTGGCGGTGGTGGTTGGTGGTTGTGGAGGGGGCGCCCAGGCGCAAACGATGCACACACACACACACACACACACAGGGCTGCCACAGCAACTCACAGCATGCTGCAAGACGCTGTGTGCGACCGTCGCATGACGCTGCTTGACGCACGCACGCACACACACACACACACACATGCACACACACACATGCACACACGCACACACACACGCACGCACACACACACACACACAAGCAGGGATCCCTCAGCAGATCGCATCCTGCTACGAAATGCTGCTGTGTGCGACCGCCGCCGGGACGCTGCTTGCGGCCAGGGCGTACCAATGGGTGGCAGACCCG
>VFSX01000195.1:85000-92500 GCA_016618255.1 Chlamydomonas sp. UWO 241 | reverse complement strand
ATTAGTTTTTTTGCCGGCTCCAGCAACTTTGACCGCTCATACCAGGCACAATACACAGCGGGTATTCATGCAACGCATGCCGTTGGGCTGCTCTTGGCACAAGCTTTCCAACGCACCGCTCCACGCCTTCTCCCACTAAGTGTGTGGTGGTTTTCTGGGAAATAGGAAATCTGGCTCGGAGCGGTATACGGCTCGCAGGGGAATCACTGCTGCCAGTCTGTCAGTTATCCTGGAGAGGGCCTCCCGGATGCTCCGGGTGTCTGGCTGAGCTCCCTGTGCGCTCTCCAGGCTGGCATCTTTTTCCGGGGGCTGCGCAGCCGGACCCCCGCTTTTTCTCCGGCTTTTCCAAACTCCCCCCTCGCCCCCCATTGGCAAACTGCCGTCTGTTGGGCGGTCTCCTCATTGGAATCCGATCGGCTAGGAAGCCCCTGCTACAGGCGTGTGTAGGTATGCCTGTGGTTTTCCTGCGCCCTCCACTCCTACACCCGCCTCGTGTGCCACCCTTTCTTCCTAACCCCAAAAACCTGAACCCAAAACTCTGAACCCTGAACTCTGAACTCTGAACCCTAAGCCCTTGGCCCTGAATCCTGTATTCTCGACGCTAGACTTTCACAGGGAGGAAGGGCCAAGCGCTTGTGGTCTTCCTGTGCCCTCCTCTCCTACCTTCTACTCATGCTCCTGTTCCTCTTCCGCCTTCTGCCTACACCCAAAACCTGCATCCTTAACCTTTAACTCCGAACCCTGAATCCTGAACCCTAAACCCTAAACCCTAAACCCTGAACCCCAAACCCTAAACCCTAAACCCTAAACCCTAAACCCTAGACCCTAAACCCTGACCTCACTAAACCCCAACAGAGGTAGGCCATGCGCCTGTGGTTTGCGTTTGCCTTCCTCTCCTACCTCCTACTGACATCCCTCGTCTTCCTTCTGCCTAAACCTTGAACCCTGACCCCCTGACCCCTCCAACCGAAACCCTCAACCCATCTCTGAACGCTGATCCTACTGAACCCCTACAGGGAGGCCATGCGCCTGTGGTTTGCCTTTGCCTTCCTCTCCTACCTCCTGCTCATGTTCATCACCTTCTACAAGACTGTGCTCGTAAAGCACGGCGGCGACGTGGCGGCGTGGATGACGCAGACAGTGTGGATTGGCGCGCCTGCCATCATGGCAAACGCATACCTGCAGGTGTGTGTATGTGTGTGTGTGTGTGTGTGCCTGGAAGGTGGGAACTGCAGCGAAAGTCTCTCTCCCTCTCTCTCCGTGTGTCTGCATGTGTCTGCATGTGCGTGTGGATGGCGCATACCGTGTGGATTGGCGCGCCTGCCATCATGGCAAGCGCGTACCTACAGGTGTGTGTGTTTCGTCTGGGCGGTGGGAACTGCGACGAAGGTCTCTCTCTCTCTCTCGCTCGCTCGCTCTGTGTGTGTGTGTGTGTGTGTGTTCTGTTTTCTGCATGTGCTTGTAGATGACGCAGACAGTGTGGATTGGCGCGCCAGCCATCATGGCAAACGCATACATACAGATGTGTGTGTGTATGTGTGTGTGTGTGTGTGCGTTTGTGCGTGTGCGTGTGTGTGCACTTGTGGATGATGCAGACCATGTGGAAAGGTTCGCCTGCCATTATGGCAAACGCATACCTGCAGGTGTGTGTGTGTGTGTGTGTTGCCTGGGCGGTGGGAACTGTAACGAAGGTCTCTCTCTCTCTCTCTGTGTGTGTGTGTGCGTATGCGTGTGGATGACGCAGACTGTGTGGATTGGCGCGCCCGCCATCATGGCAAACGCATACCTGCAGGTGTGTGTGTGTGTGTGTGAGTGTGTGTGTGTGTGTTTGCATAGGCGGTGTGGACTGCAACGAAGGTCTCTCTCTCTTTCTCTCTCTCTCCCTCTCTCTCTCTCTCTCTCTCTCTCTTTCCGTGTGTGTGCATGTGTCTGCGTATGCGTGTGGATGGCGCAGACCGTGAGGATAGGCGTGCCAGCCATCATGGCGATGATACCTGCAGGTGTGTGTGTGTGTGTGTGTGTGCGTGTGTTTGTCTGGGCGATGGGAACTGCAACGAAGGTCTCTCTCTGTCTGTGTGTGTGTGTGTGTGTGTGCATGTGTCTGCGTATGCGTGTGGATGACGCAGACCGTGTGGATCGGCGCGCCTGCCATCATAGCAAACGCGTACCTGCAGGTGTGTGTGTGTGCATGTGTGTGTGTGTGTGTGTGTGTGTGCACTTGTGGATGATGCAAAGTGTGTGGATTGGCGTGCCAGCCATCATGGCAAACGCATATCTGCAGGGGTGTGTGTGTGTGTGTGTGTGTGTGTGTTCTGCCTGGGCGGTGGGAACTGCAACGAAGGTCTCTCTGTCTCTCTCGCTCTCTCGCTCTCTCGCTCTCTCGCTCTCTCGCTCTCTCGCTCTCTCGCTCTCTCGCTCTCTCGCTCTCTCGCTCTCTCGCTCTCTCTCTCGCTCTCGCTCTCGCTCTCGCTCTCGCTCTCGCTCTCGCTCTCGCTCTCGCTCTCGCTCGCTCTCGCTCGCTCGCTCGCTCGCTCTCGCTCTCGCGCTCGCTCTCGCGCTCGCTCTCGCTCGCTCGCGCTCGCTCGCGCTCTATCGCGCGCTCTCGCGCGCTCTCGCGCTCTCGCGCTCTCGCGCTCTCGCGCTCTCGCTCTCTCGCTCTCTCGCTCTCTCGCTCTCACGCGCTCGCGCTCTCGCGCTCTCGCGCTCTCGCGCTCTCTCGCGCTCTCTCTCTCGCGCTCGCGCTCGCGCTCTCTCGCTCTCTCGCTCTCGCTCTCGCTCGCTCGCTCGCTCTCTCGCTCTCGCTCTCTCGCTCGCTCTCTCGCTCGCTCTCTCGCGCTCGCTCGCTCGCTCGCGCTCGCTCTCTCGCGCTCTCGCTCTCGCTCTCTCGCTCTCTCGCTCTCGCTCGTTCTCTCTCGCTCTCTCTCATGCTCTCTCTCTCGCTCTCGCTCTCTCTCTCTCTCTCTGTCTCTCTCTCTCTCTCTCTCTCTCTCTCTCTCTGTGTGTGTGCATGTGTCAGCGTGCGCGTGTGGATGACGTAGACTGTGTGGATTTGCGCGCCTGCCATCATGGCAAACACGTACCTACAGGTGCACCTGCAGGAGTGTGTGTGTGATGGTGTGTGGGGGAGGGCATGTGTGTGCGTGTGTGTGTTTGCCTGAGCGGTGGGAACTGCATCGAACGTCTCTCCCTCTCCGTCCCTCCCCCTCTCTCTCCCCCTCCCTCTTCCCAACCCACCACCACCACGCGCACACCACACACACCACCACCACCACCACCACCCCGCACCCCCTCCCCTCAGGTCTACTATGACCCTGTGGCGGCGGCAGCGACACTCGATGGAAGTGGGCAGGCGAGTCTGGAACGGACTAGGCACAGTGTCCCCTGGGAGGGATCTTAGACTTTTTTTTCCGGCTCCTGCAACTTTGAACGCTCATGCCAGGTGAAATTCGTAGCGAGTGTCCACGAAACGCATGCCGCTGTGCTGCTATCGGCGAGACCTCTCCAACGCACCCCTCCGCGCCCTCTCCCACCAAATCGATTTCTGGGAACTGGGAAATCCAGTCCGGAGCGGTATACGGCTTGCGGGGGGATCACTGGCTAGGCAGTGGTTATATTTTCACAAGTTGTGATTGGTTTTCTGAAGCCATTTGACTCAAAAACCGGCTCCATGGCTCCCAAATCCGGCTCCAAACGCCAAAAACAATAACACTGTGACTGGGGCTTTCTACATTGGGCTGTCGACCCGCGATCGTCGTGCTGCCCCCCCCCCCCCGCTGTCGTGCCACACACAAACAAACGCACACACACACACACGCGTGCACACACCGGTTACGTCATGCATGAGGCATCCGTTGTATGCGGTCGCAGTAACTATGAAGGTCTCCTGCATGTGTGTGTGTGTGTATGCGTGGGTGTGCTTGCATGTGCAAAGGATTTGGGCCAGCGGCAGCAAGCACACCCATACACACACACACATTCACACACACACACACACACACACACACACACATGCAGAAAAGCCTGCATATCCACTGTGACCGCACGCGTTGCTGCTGCTACTGTTGCTGCTGCTGCTGCTGCTGCTGCTCCTGCTGCTCCTGCTGCTGCTGGCCACTGCACATCTACCAACACACACACACACGCAGGAGGCCTTAATTTACACTGTGACCGAATACATTGCTGCTGCAGCTGCTGCTGCTGCGCCTGCTGCGTCTGCTGCTGCTGGCCACTGCACATACTTCAACACACACACACACACACACACACACACACACGCATGCAGGAGGCCTTCATTTTCACTGTGACCGCATACACCGCGCTCAGCATAGCGGTGCTACTGCTCCTCTCCATCACGGTCCACCCACACCTGCTGCCGCGCGGCTTTGGCGGTGGCCACTGGTCGGTGGGCTTCCCAGCCGCATCACTGGTGGGTGGTATATGGGGGGGGGGGGGCTTAGACGGGGGCACAGGGTGTGCAAAATCGTTCGTTTTGTCCAGGGACTGCTGCCGATGGAGCATGCACACATACACACACACACACACGCAATGCACACACACACGCAATGCACACACGCACACACGCACACATGTCCTCCAGCATGCTCGCCAACCACGGCATGCGTCCTGGGCCTCTGTCCCACGACATTGCACACACACACACACACACACTCACACACACACACAGCAACAGTAACACGAGGTTTCCAGCTAAGCAGGCTAATCTTTTACTAGACACCCGCCGATACTCCAGCACACTTAAGTACTAGAGTACCGCCGGCTCCCGGCCGATAGACTACCGCTCCAGCCGGCTAGACTACCCCAAACAGCGGTCTCTGAGAGACATGTCTGGCAAGGAGCATATAGGAGAGGACCTTCCTCAAGGTCACAGTAGTGGCCTTGTGGCCAGTCAAGCCGGCAGAGCCGACTGGCGCTGACTGGAACGGTCCCCGCCTGGCAGTGCATGGCTGTCCATGCACTGCCGGAGCTGGACAGCTCTCGTTTGCATGGGGCTCAGCCGGCGCCCCATGCCTCATGCATGGCCAGGTCCCACCCTCCAGGGGTGCATGGACGACAGAGTTGTCATGGAGGCTGCCTGAAGACCTTCCAACGCCAGTCACCGGCAGACGAGCGACCCCGAGGATGAGCACGGTGACGAACGCTGCAATCGGTCAAGCGGATTTACTCTGTGTTGCCTCGGCGGTCGCCACCGCTGAAGCCGTGATGGTAGCCCGCCTCCACGGGCAGCCATCTTGACCAATGTCCAGCATGCATTGATGGGCGCCAGCTCCTCCGCTCGTCGATCAACTCGTCGAGATCGGTGCCGCATGGCGTCCTGCATGGGGGAGGATAAGGGCCGTCTCCCAGCACGGGCCGCGGCAGCGCCGCGGCTACTCGCCAAGCCATGGCAGCGCCGGGCAAGCCGCTCCTGAAGTGTTCCACCGAGGGACATTCTAGCAGGAGCCGGGCCAGTCGTATTTTACCCCGCTCGTCAGCGACACGGAGATCCTCGTCACCAGCAGCGCCGCATTGCTGGGTCCAGGGCTCGACCACGAGAACGCGCCTCCGTTGATCGAGCCCCCCCCCCCCCCACACACACACACATACATAATCACACATACACACACACACACGCAGGCCTCCAGCATGCTCACCAACTACAGCATGCATCCTGGACCCCTCTCCCTGGGCATCATACACACACACACGTACACGCACACACACACACACACGCACACGCACACACGCACGCAAACACACACAAGCACACGCACACACACACACACACACACACGCACACACAGGCCTCCAGCATGCTCACCAACTACAGCATGCGCCCTAGACCCCCCCCTCGGCATCATGCACACACACACACACACACGCAAACACACACAAGCACACGCACACACACACACACACATTCACACACACGCACACACACACATACACGCACACACACACACACACGCACACACAGGCCTCCAGCATGCTCACCAACTACAGCATGCGCCCGGGACCCCTCTCCCTGGGTATCGCAGTCGCGGCGCTGACGGCAGCCAGCGGCCTCTTGCTAGCGCTGGGGCTGCGCAGGTGCGTTTGACTTGCTGTAATGTATCAGGTTTTGAGGTCAAGGTTCTGGGTTTTAGGGTTAAGGTTTTCGGGGTTTTCTTCTTGTGTCGTGGCTGCGCTGACTGCAGCCAGCGGTTTCTTGCTGGCGCTGAGGCTGCGCAGGTGGGTGGGTAGCTGGGGAGGGGTAATTTTCTTGTGTTATTTCCGTAGCGTTTTAAAACAGCGTGCACCCTGGGCCTCTGTCTTTGTCATTGGCAGGTTTGGAGTGCAGTTTCGTCTTTTCAGGGTCACCAGAGTATTATTTTAGGGGCATGGAACTGTGCTGACGGCAGCCAGTGGCCTCTTGCTGGCGCTGGGGCTGCGCAGGTGCGATTTAGTTGCTGTAAGGTTCGAGGTTTTAGGTTAGGGGACCTGGATCTTAGGGTTTAGGCTTTCGGGGTTTTCTTCTCGTGTCGTGGCTGCGCTGGCGGCAGCCAGCGGCCTCTTGGCGGCGCTGGTGCTGCGCAGGTGTGGTGGATTCGGATTTGGCGTTATTTGTGTGTTCAAAGCAGCTTGCCCTCGTCCGAGGTCGCTTGGCGTCGCCATTGTTGCGCTGATGGCAGGCGACAGCCTTGTGGTGACACAGGTGTGGGGTTTGGCGTTGTCATGGGGCTGTATGCACCGTTTTGGGTGTTTGTGGTTCAGGGTTTAGGGTCCAGGGATTAGGGTTTTCACGGTTTTCTTCAGCTAGGGTCGTGGCTGCGCTGACGGCAGCCAACGGCCTCATGGTGGCGCAGGTGTTGGGGTGCGGACTAGTGCGGGTGATAGTATCTGCCTGCCTCAGGGATTGAGTGCGCAAGCACAAGTCTAATACGCCATTAAAGGCATCCAACACGACTGTAAAATCGACCACAAGCCCCATCTACACGCAAGCCCCACCCAAGCCCCATCACACAAGCCCCATCCACACACAACCTTCAACACACACACACACACATGCACACACACAGACACACACACATGCACACACACAAACAAGCCCCACCCCCTACTCAGTCCTCGCCGAAGCGTGTTTGTTACCGACCAACACTGGGGCCCGATTGTGGTCGTTCCCCCCATTCACACACACACACACACACACAAACAAACACACACACATGCACACACGCACACACACACACACACACGCAACGCAGCATCGCCGAAGTCCTTCGTCGAAATGTGTTTGTGCCGGACCAAGACTGGGGCCCGATCGTGGTCGTGCGTCTGAGCCACAATGCGCTTTCAGCTGCGCTTCCACGGTTCGTCGCATTTGTGCAGGCTGCGGCGGGAGACAGGTGTGTGTGTGTGTGTGTGTTTGAGTGCGCCTGAGCCACAATGCGCTGTCAGCTGCGCTGCCGCGGTTCATCGAGTTTGTGCAGGCAGCTGCGGGAGACAGGTTCTTGTGTGTGTGTT
>VFSX01000195.1:0-82500 GCA_016618255.1 Chlamydomonas sp. UWO 241 | reverse complement strand
CATATGTCGTCGCAAGACAAAACGCTGGCTGCTTGCCGCAAGCATCTGTGTCTGGAGGTGCAGAAGCAGGTGTGTGTGGGGGGGGACGTGTGTGTGTTTTGCATTTGTGTGTGTGTGTGTGTGTGCATGTGTGCATATGTGTGTGCGCATATGTGTGTGTGTGTGTCATCGCAAGACAGCGAGCTGGCTGCGCGCCGCAAGCACTTGTGTTTGGAGGTCCAGAAGCAGGTGTGTGTGTGTGTGGCGCGTGTGGTGTGCGTGTGTGCATGTGTGCACATGTGTGTGTGTGCGTGCATGCGTGTGTGTGTGTGTGTGTGTGTGTGTGTGTGTGCTCCCCCGTGTCAGCTGGGCCAAGCACCTGCCCCCCCCCCCGCACACACACACCAATCCTTCCCCCACCCACCCCACCCCACCAGGTCGCTCGTGCCTACTGGGCGTCCACCCCCGCGTCAGTGTGGGCCGACCTCCTGCCGTGGCAGCTCGAGCAGCTGCCCGGCCTGCCACCCCGCCTCCAGTTGCTCCACGCCGCCACGTGGGCGATGCCTGAGCGCGCGCAGCAGCTCGGGGCGGCGTGCGCGGCGCGGCTGGACGCGGCGCTGTGGCGACGACTCGCTCGCTGCTGCCCGGAGGTCGTGCCGAGGGGCGCGCCGGGCTGGGCGCGGGACTACTGATGATGCCTGAGCGCGCGCAGCAGCTCGGGGCGGCGTGCGCGGCGCGGCTGGACGCGGCGCTGCGGCGGCGACTCGTGCGCTGCTGTCCGGAGGTCGTGCCGAGGGGGGCGCCAGGCTGGGCGCGGGACTGCTGATGATGCGGCGCAACATGATGATGGATTGTACAGTCGTGTGTGACGCACCTAACCAAGCAGCGTATTCGACCTTGCTCGGCGTATAGCGTCCAAGCACAGACGGGTGGCTGGCTGGACACAGTATGAATGTGGCCAAACTTGGAAGTTAAACCGCGCCTCGGCTCTGCCTTCGCTCTTCAATATGGAACTCTTTGTGGTGGACATCGGGACCACGTTTTCATGTCAGTGTCTCCACACGCTGTGAACCTAACCAAAATGCAGGAAGCGTACTCCAACGAGAGACGGAGAGGTGGTGAGATGGTGACTCAGCGCTGTGTCATGGGGGCGAGGCCCTGTGGCCCCGCGGACCCCGTCTAATAACGCCCACGAGCATCTGCCGAAAAGTTTATTAAGTTTCTTATATTTCTTCCTATATTTCAGAAAACAATGAAGACGAAGCCCGTTTCCCGTAACCAATTCCAAAAACAGCGTGTTATTCTGTAACACTACTACTTGACTACTTCTTCCAAATAGTTTCTTGCAACCAGGCAGCCGACAGTCCAGTCGATGCCAAGCCGCTAGCCTTGCAATTGGCTTGCCGCCTGCCTGCTTGAACACATTCCGTCTCCTTTGCGCTCTCTTCATCCCCCTTACCCCTAGGAGCTAGTGAGTGGGGTTACCTGGAGCTCCCACCCACTAGCAAAGCACTACACAAGCACCGCCTAGGGCCAGAACCAGATGTGTATGATCTGCGAGGGCGGGAGCAGGCGGACACATGCCGCCCCCTGCTGCTTCAGTTCTCTGTCTCAGATGGTGCAGGCACAGCAGTGTAAATGACGTATGATCATGAACAGAGGGCAGGAGGAGTAGAGCGAAGACGTATGATCATGTAGAGAGAGACCTGGCGCGTGGAACCCAAACAGGGTTCCACACTTATCACTCTATCGCCACTTGCATCAAACGCCGCGAATCATTCTCGTCCAACGTCCTAATTCCAAGGCCTGCCTGCAGCCACGGCACACGCGTGCTGATACCGCCTGACAAACCTGGTGCAACCTGGTCGACGCCTGATCTCTCCTTCCTCTCCTGCAGCCCTCCTGCCGCCTGCCCATTCCAGCGCCCCGTGGTCACCGCCAGATCGAGTGCGATTCGCGCGTCTCAAGCCCCTGACGACGGTGGGCAGGCGTGCATGTGCTGCATGCCCTGCCTTTTGGCCCCATGCGCGCGCCCCATGCGCACATACGCCCTATAGCTAGGGCCCCTAGTGCAGATCATGGCATGGCCGCCCGCCTTGGCTTGCATAAAGTTAAACCCACAAACCACCATTCGCACACCTCATGCCCACGCCCGCCACCCATGCACGATTTCGGACGAGAAGCTGCTGCCATGCCATGCACATGCACACAGACGATCAGCGGCCGCGGATGCCAACTAACCCATGCCCAGAGCCTGCCATGCACCGAGCACCTCATGCGCGACTCGTGGCTGATCGCAGCGTGTCCGCTCCGCATGCATGCTTCCTTGTGCAAACACAGGTTTACAGGCTCATCGCACAGACACGATGCGTCCACTACCCAACGCAAGGGACTTGAAGAAACTGGTGCGCAAGCTTGGTGTCGCCTCTCGGCCTGGCCAGCTGAAGGGAGCTCTGGTGACAATATTCTCGCTGTGTCGCGATCGAAATCCAGACTGCGTGGCTGCGATCGCTGCTGCTGGTGCCATCCCTCCACTGGTGCAGCTACTGGGGGCTGGTTCTGAGGTTGAGGTGCATGAGTCTGCAGCATCAGTACTGCAAAGCCTCGCTGCGATCGCCGAGAACAAGGTCGCGATCGCTGCCGCTGGCGCCATCCCTCCATTAGTGCAGCTGTTGCAGCGTGGCTCTTCAACTGGGCTGCAGGTTTCTGCAGCAAATGCGCTGTGCAGCCTCGCTTTGGACGCTGACAACCGGGTCACGATCGCTGCTTATGGTGCAATCCCTCCGTTGGTACAGCTGCTGCAGCATGGCTCTCCAAGTGGGGTGCAGAAGTCTGCAGCAAATGCGCTGCAATGCCTTGCTTCAAACGCAGACAACAGGGTCGCGATCGCTGCTGCCGGTGCTATCCCTCCATTGGTGCAGCTGATGCAGCATGGCTTTCCAACTGGGCTGCAGGAGTCTGCAGCAAATGCGCTGTGCAGCCTCGCTTTGGACGCTGACAACCCGGTCACGATCGCTGCTGATGGTGCAATCCCTCCATTGGTGCAGCTGATGCAGCATGGCTTTCCAACTGGGCTGCAGGAGTCTGCAGCAAATGCGCTGTGCAGCCTCGCTTTGGACGCTGACAACCCGGTCACGATCGCTGCTGATGGTGCAATCCCTCCATTGGTGCAGCTGATGCAGCATGGCTTTCCAACTGGGCTGCAGGAGTCTGCAGCAAATGCGCTGTGCAGCCTCGCTTTGGACGCTGAGAACAAGGTCATGATCGCTGCTGATGGTGCAATCCCTCCATTGGTGCAGCTATTGCAACATGGCTCTCCAAGTGCGGTGCAGAAGTCTGCAGCAAAGGCCTTGAACATCCTTGCTTTGGACGCTGAAAACAAGGTCATGATCGCTGCTGAAGGTGCTATCCCTCCATTGGTGCAGCTGTTGCATCGTGGCTCTCCAACTGGGGTGCAGGGGTCTGCGGCAGATGTGTTGCACAGCCTCGCTTTCAACGCCGACAAGAAGGTCATGATCGCTGCTGCCGGTGCTATCCCTCTATTGGTACAACTGCTGCAGTATGGCTTATCTACAAGCGGGGTGCAGGAGTCTGCATCAAAGGCCCTGCACAGCCTTGCTTTGGACGCTGACACCAGGGTCGCGATCGCTGCTGATGGTGCAATCCCTCCATTAGTGCAGCTGCTGCGGCATGGCTCTCCAACTGGACTGCAGGAGTCTGCAGCCAATGCGTTGCACAGCCTCGCTTCAAACGCCGACAATCAGGTCGCGATTGCTGCTGCCGGCGCCATCCCTCTACTTGTACCGCTTCTACAGCCCGACTCTCCAGCTGTGGTGAAGGTTGGGGCAGCTCAAACGCTGTCCAGCCTCGCTTTGAACGCTGACAACCGGGTCACAATCGCTGCTGCTGGCGGTACCTTACCTTACCTTACCTTACCTTACCTTACCTCTCATGGTCACACCGCTTCAAGATGCTTACTTACTTGCGGTGGATGGCAGACGACTGTGGCGGCGCACCAATGCTCTGGACGGGGCTGAACAGCGCCGCCCAGATCACGACACTCGCACGCTTTAGAATGGGGCTGCATGAACTGCAGATAGAGAAGGGGCGCCACACGGCGCAGGCAGAGCCACGCAGCCAGAGGCTCTGTCGCCTCTGTGGCATGCGGGAGGATGAGGCACACGTGATTTTTGAGTGTCCAGCGTATACGGAGACACGCGTACAGTTCCACACCCTTTTCCTGAGCGTCCCTGGGGACGATAAAGGCTTGGATGCGAAGATGCGGGCGTTTATGAACCCCAGCCCGGGGCTACTTTACCCTTGTTTTTGGCGTGACATGGCCAACTTTCTGGTCTCGTGCCTTGATATACGTAACACAAGCCTGGAGATGGTAGAGGATCGGGAGGAATAATTGACCTGAAGCGAACGATGTTTTGAATTAGGAGTCAATGAGGCAGCCACGATAGTGGCGGGGACCCAAGCGTGGGTTCCCGAGGAGCTGCGGTGGACTGTGCCGTTTGCAGTGCACCGCAGCTGGCGCACCTGAGAAATGCCCACGCTGGGTCTCACACGTGAAAGCTGCCTCAAAGATGACGACCTCAAAACGGAGTATGCAGAAGGAACATATTTATCCGCTATAACCGGGGGGCAAGCTTGCTTTCTAACCTATCACCAAATCCCACACTGTTGGTCACTACTGACCGCCTTTTCCAGCCCCTTTCTAGGTAGTTAGGCTTAGGGATGTGCCCCTCACCGAGTCCTTCTGTGCCTCCCCCCTTCAGCAGGGGGGGGGCCTGCGACACGTCCAATGTCGTGCTCGGTGCAACAACAAGGGGTCAGCTTCTGCTCAGAGCCGGGTTAAGGGTAACAGGTTGAGAATCCTGTGAATGCTGGTTGAAATCCCAGTTAGAAAACCCCTTAACACGTTAAAGGTTGCGGCCCGGCTGGATATCCTTTTCGGCCACGTCTTGGCCTTTCTCCCCACGGGGGGATGTCTCTTCTGGCAATTGGCGACGAACCTGCCTTGCGTTTTCCGTTTCCCAACATGCGCTCACCGACTTCAACAAGCGTTTGCTGCCGCTGCGGTAGGGGACCTAGGGGTGCGCCCACGCTCTTTACAGAGTTGGGGTTCCCTACCACCAACAGCCAGCCATCTCAGTAAGGTGCTCGGGCCATATGGCGCCGAGCACGGTCTTATACGCCTTTAGAGGTGTCCTTGACTGTAACATCCATCATCACCTTCGCTGGTGCAGCTGCTGGGGCCTGTCTCTCCAGCTGTGGTTAAGATTTGGGCAGCTGCAGCGCTGTCCAGCCTCGCTTTGGACGCTGACAACCGGGTCACGATCGCTGCTGCTGGCGCCATCCCTCTCTTTGTGCACCTGCTGAGGGCTGGCTCGCCAGCTTTTGTGCAGTTGTATGCAGTAGTCGCATTGTTGCATCTCACTCAGAATGCCGAGAATGTGGTTGCCATCGGTGCTGCTCGTGCCATCCCCCTGCTGGTGCAGCTGCTGGGGTCAGACTCTCCATCTGAAGTGAGGGAGCAGGCAGTCGCAAATTTGCAGGTCCTTGCTTCAGATGCTGGCAACACGGTCACGATGGTTGCTGCCGGTGCGATATCCAAACTGGTGCATCATGCAGACCAGTGCAGCAGGCACACTGAAGGCACTCGGTCGCAGCAGTGCCGAGAACCGTGCTGTGATTGCCGCTGCCGCAGCAACTGCTGACGTGGTGCAGCAGATAGAGGGGCTGGGTATTTGACAGCACAGTCCACGCATCGACACAGGCGGCACCCACAAATGCCGTGGGGTGGACCACCACTGACGATGGCGGCGAGTGAATTTAGCATCATCCTCCCAGGCCATTACGCATGCAAAATCGGCTGGGTGGGTGTTAGGGGAGTGGAACAGCCACACCCTCACCCCTGTGGTTCTTGGGAAGGATTTTGGTATTAATTATTTTTCCGCCTTTTTCCCCGCTTTTTCACGGCCCGCAGTCAATTATTTGCACCCGCCGTGCATTTAGCGGGCTGCGTCCCGGGCTGCTCAAACGCGGTGGTAGAGTATTGGCTGTAGAGTATTGGCACAGGACTTCCTTAGAAACTTGGTCAACATCAGTCACGCCCGCATCTCTATATGTTGTGACCCGAGCCGGCGGCTCTCTGTTGTCGTCGCCGGTTGAGCGCATAGTAATGCTGATGTATGCCGACGATTTATGTTCCCCGATCGATAGCAGGCATGCAAGGCACTGCCTTGTAGTCGTATTTTATCCCGCTCATCTTATCCCTATATACCTCGATCTGCCTAATGCTCAGTTCTAAATAACAAGCGATGGCGATGGCGCGACAGCCTCCGCCTACAAGAGCGTCCATCAGGAAAGCCGCCGCCCTCGCCGCCCACAGCGGACCGATCGGCGGCGAGGCAGCGGGCGGGCAGCAGCCAGGCAGCGGGGAGGCAGCGGCAGCGGAGAGGGCAGCGAGAGGGGGGGGATCTCGTGAAGGGGATGCGTGCAGAGATGGAGGCCATGCGTGCAGGGATGCAGGCCATGCGGGGAGAGATGCAGGCCATGCGGGCAGATATGCGGGAAATGTTTGATGCGCAGACCAGCACCAGGCACAGCAGCGGGGCGACAGCGACAGCGACAGCGGAGAAGGCAGCCGCCATCGTGGTGCCCGAACCCTCAACCCCCGTGCGCGCTGCACCCCCGACCATGCAACGGTCTGGGGAGCGCTATCGGGGGCGGCGTCAGGCGGGGGCATGCGGACACCGGGGGGAACAGCCGCCACCATGACGACCCTGACGGCCATGCATGCAGAGCAGATGGCCAGGAATGCAACGAGGGCGGCAGTATGGGCAGCATGCCCATGGTGAGACAGCGGGGGGGGAGAGATTTACTGACGAGTCGCATGGGCGACGTGCATGGAGGAAAGAGCGTTGCGCATGCATGGAGCGCAGCGGGGGTGCGGGGGCCTCGCGCCAGCACAGCACAGGGGCCGGGCCTCGCGCCAGCACAGCACAGGGTGCGGGCCGGGCCTCGCGGGCCGGGCCTCGCGCCAGCACAGCACAGGGGCCGGGCCTCGCGCCAGCACAGCGGAGGGTGCGGGCCGGGCCTCGCGCCAGCACAGCACAGGGGCCGGGCCTCGCGCCAGCACAGCGGAGGGTGCGGGCCGGGCCTCGCGCCAGCACAGCACAGGGGCCGGGCCTCGCGCCAGCACAGCGGAGGGTGCGGGCCGGGCCTCGCGCCAGCACAGCACAGGGGCCGGGCCTCGGCCAGCCGGGCCTCGCGCCAGCACAGCGGAGGGTGCGGGCCGGGCCTCGCGCCAGCACAGCACAGGGCCTCGCGCCAGCACAGCGGGCCGGGCCTCGCGCCAGCACAGCACAGGGGCCGGGCCTCGCGCCAGCACAGCGGAGGGTGCGGGCCGGGCCTCGCGCCAGCACAGCACAGGGGCCGGGCCTCGCGCCAGCACAGCACAGGGTGCGGGCCGGGCCTCGCGCCAGCACAGCACAGGGGCCGGGCCTCGCGCCAGCACAGCGGAGGGTGCGGGCCGGGCCTCGCGCCAGCACAGCACAGGGGCCGGGCCTCGCGCCAGCACAGCACAGGGTGCGCCAGCACAGCACGGGCCGGGCCTCGCGCCAGCACAGCACAGGGGCCGGGCCTCGCGCCAGCACAGCGGAGGGTGCGGGCCGGGCCTCGCGCCAGCACAGCACAGGGGCCGGGCCTCGCGCCAGCACAGCGTTGATTCGTTGGGGAGTTGACGATGCAATTGGAGCGGAGCTACTGGAGCTATTGTTGCGGAGCCTGCGGCTGCTGGAAGGGAGCCTGCATGCAGATTGCTGCGGGCACGGCGGCGGCGGGGACTAGCATAAGGCACACCTGCGGCCTGTGCAGTCACATAGTATAAATTCAAGGAACACACCTATTTGGCGATTGCGATTTACCTGCCTCGCGTTTCCGTTTCCCCACCTGCGTTCTTCAACAAGCGTTTGCTGTCGCTGCGGTAGGGGACCTAGGGGTGCGCCCACGCTCTGTACAGAGTTGGGGTTCCCTACCACCAACAGCCAGCCATCTCAGTAAGGTGCTCGGGCCATACGCGCCGAGCACGGTCTTATACGCCTTTAGAGGTGTCCCTGACTGTAACATCCATCATCATCATATGCTGGATCGCGCCGGTTGAGCATGGTACTCTCGCTAGAAGCTCCACTAGATTATATCACGTGCCGCTTCTCCCGCCACTCCTTGATCACGGCTGCGTAAGGGAACGTGTCGAGGGTGAACAATGTAGAGATGAACATGCGCATGGCCCAGACCAGGTGGTCGTGGCTGTTGCCAGAGCCGAGGCGGCTGCGCTGGTCGTTCTTGATGTAGTTGAGGCCGCTGAACGTGTGCTCGTCCTCCACCGAAGTCGGCGCGAGTACGATCGACGTCTCCGCTAGCCGCGCCCAGGTGGGGAACAACTCGCATGCATGGCGCGCGCACGCATGGAGCATGCATGGCGCGCATGGGCGCGCACACCTTGAACACGGCCTTCTCCTGTTCGTACGCGGTCATGGGCCGCCCGTGCTGCATGAGGTTGAGCAGAACCCGTATCTGCAGGAGCGTTCATGTACTTGCTGCACAGGTTGCAAAAGGCGTGGAAGGGGTCGCCTTTGACCTCCTCCAGCCAGACCTTGCCATCCTTGGTCTTGGCCCAGTCCCGCTCCAGCCAAATATGCCGGAACGTGTCCCCCATGCCCGCCGGTTTTTTTGGTCGTGCCCGCCCGTGGTGGGGGTGGCTGGTCGCCGCTGGTGCCAGCGCCAACGCCTGACGCTGCGCGCTCCGCAGCCGCGCGCTCAGCCACGCGCTCTGCCGCCACCCGCTCCTCCTCTGCCATCCAAGCGTCCGTCAGGGGCGTGTCCGCTCGTGGTGGCTGATCGCTGGGGCCAGCGCCATCGCCAGATGTTGCGCACTGCCTCTCGCCTTCCTCCCCCTCGCACTCCGCCTCAGACTCAACGTCCAGGCCCGGCTCAACGTCATCAACGTCAGGGTGCTGCACCACCTTGGTCGGGGCGCCCGTCCTGCGCCTGACAATGCACTTCACAGCCCCCCCGGGCGTCCCGCCAAAGAAGAACGCAATGGGCTGGACCCGGATGGTCTTGTCCTTGTTCTGCTTGCCCTTGACCATCTGGGCTGGACTGCGCATGCGCCATGGGGGCGCAAGGCCGCAGAAGTGTGAAAAACAATAAATTTTGCGGAAAAGCGGAAAAGCGGAAAAGCCGTGGGGCCTAGAAAACAATTAATAAAAAAAATCCGCGAATATTCCGCACAGAGCGGAATGCGGCCGAAGCAAGAAACACTGCCTCACCCTGCAGTGGCATCCACACTGGCCACGCTCATACCTTACTGGGCCCGTCCACACGTGATTGGCGCGGTTCACACTTGATCGACACAGTCCATACCTTTCCGACACAGTCCACACCTGATTGACGCAGTCCACACCGACTACGTGGAGTAGTCCACGTTAGTGTTGGGGCTCAGGACTATGAGAGGCCACAGTAATCAGAACCCATGTACATCACACGAAGATACCAATGGCCTCACTTGTCTTAAGCAGCCTACTCTCGACCTCTGCCTCTCTCGGCCTCCGAGCCCAAGCAGCCTCCAGCCCGACCGCCTCTCGCCCCCGTCCTCTGCGCACGAGTTGCCTACTCCTAGAACCCCGCCTGCACGTCACACTCCGCCATCTCGCATGCCCATTCAACCTCAGCTATTGAGTGGTCTCCCCCTCAATCTTTGTTAATAGCGGCCAGGTGCCCGTCACAGTGGTAGCTTTCAGTTGCCAGTGCAGCCAGGCCGTGCGTGCAAACACTTCCCACGCGTCAGCCTTTCAGTGGTTGGTCATCCTGCTGCGTAGGGGAGTGATTGCCCCTGTCATATGAGGAAAGTAGTGAATTGATGCTGTGCAACCAGCACGCGGCATCAGGGCACTGCTGAGGTTCCAGTCTGGTTGGTAGTCATCGCCCTTGAGCGCCGCTGTCAGCTGCGACTACCGCCAGCTCTTGTTTGCTTGGCTTCCCCATGGTGGGGAATGGGCGTGGTAGTGTATTTTAGCTTCTTGGCTTTTGGGTTTTGAGGATGTTGGGTTTTGAGGTTTGGGTCGACCATGTGGTCCACCTGGGTCCACCCAAACAACACTGTCATCTCCGTAATAGTCAACTCTGGCTGCGCACCCCTACCGCACGCAAGCACATTGTTGACAGTCGGATTACAAGCAGTCGATTTCCTTGTCTTGTCTTGAGCGCTGGAGTGCGAGGAAGGCAATGCAGGAGCATGCACAACAGTCGACGCCGCCGGCCAGCTAGAGAGCCAGTCGCAGGTCCTGAGGGTCCGTCGGGAGGGAGATCACCACGTGTCTAGTTGTCCTAACAAGGACTTCTCCCTAACATCAGCCAACTCACACAGACACAAGATTGCTGTTGGAAGCTGAAGAGCTGGTGTAATATGGTCACTCTCTTGGAAAGTCACTCTCTTGGCAACAATCGAGCAGATAAGAGCAGATCAAGCAAGTAGTAACTAAACGGCTGCAGGCCCCCGCCCCCTTCATCCAATCCCAGGTGATCGGCTCAATCCGTGGGCGATACGAGGAGGGGGGCATCGCTCCTCCTTCGCAGCACTGTGTCGTGCTTACGATGCCTCCCCCCTAAGCCTGCTCATGTGATCGCCGCCGCATTCGATGCCAAACGTTGGACACTCTGCGCGAGGCGCCACCACATGCAGGCCTAGCATGCGCAACACGAATGCGAGATTAGGCGTGTTGGGAAGACCCCCCTTGCACGCCAGGACCAACAGTGGAGCACTGGTGTGCCTGGGCATGCTCAATACCATTCACTTGTCTGCACGCACGGCACACGAGCGTCCCTGCACGAACAGTGCTGACGTGGTTACTCATAGGGCCCTGCGCGCGCACACACACACACACACACACCGCGCTCTCTCTCCCCCTCCTCGGCCCCCAAGCAGAGCAGCATGCGCGTCTCCAGTGCGCTGGTGATGGTGGTGGCGCTGGTGCTGGCGCTGGCGCTGGCCTGCGCGGGCCCGGTGTCTGCCCAGGACAAGCCTGGCACGTGCGACCCCTGCGACGCCGCGTGCGAGTGGCCCAGGAGCAGCAACGAGTTCTACAAGCTGGACAGACCCGGGGGCGTCACGATGAAGGACCTCACGCGCACGGTGGCGGTGAGGAGGGGAGGGGGGGGGGGACAGCGTGCGGGTTGAGGTCGTCGTCGTCGAAAGCGTAACACAACGGGAGCGTCTAGACCCTGCATAAAACACAATACCAGCTAGTAGCCAGCAAGGCTTGCACACACAGCCCCCCAGCACAGTCTCTCGTTGTGACGAACCGCAAAGAACTACCCCGCACGGTTGTGAGAGCCAGTTAGAGGCACACAAGCCCATATCCACACTCGAAAATCACTGAGGCGGCGGGTTGAGGTCAGGGTCAGGATCGGGGACTGGCGTGTGTGTATGTGGTGTGGGTGGGTGAGGGGGCATGTGGGGGGCGAAGAAGGGGGGGAGGATCAGGTTGGGGGCCCCACAGCACGCCAACGCACGAGAGATCATGCGCGAGGTGCAATACTGGTGATGCGGTGGCTGTACTGGACCAGTATTGGACTGTCAACACACGCTATCAGATAAACACACACACACACGCACACACACACACACACATGGCACAGACAAAGGCACAGAAAAACAGAGATCCCCCCCCCACACACACACACACTCCCCCCACACACACATCCCCTTATCCTTCTCTCCTCCCTCGCAGTGCCTCTGTGCCATCACCACCCTCACACACACACACACACACACACACACACACGCACGCACGCACGCACCCACCCACACACCTCGCAGTGCCTCCGCGCCATCACCGTGCCGTACGACCTCGCGGTGCAGACTGCCCCCCCTCCCCATCCCCCCCTCACACACACACACACACACGCACACACACACACACACACACACCTTGCAGTGCCTCCGCGCCATCACCGTGCCGTACGACCTCGCGGTGCAGACCGCCACCTCTCTGGCCAAGTTCTGGGAGGAGTGAGTGGGTGGGATGAGAGGGTCTTCGGTTGCTGGCTGTGAGGAACGGGGGCTGGGTGCCAGGGTTTAGGGTACAGGGTTTAGGGTACAGGGCAAAGGGTTTAGGGTTTAGGGCTCAAGGTTTAGGGTTTAGGGATAAGGGTAAAAGGTTAAGGATACACGGCTTTGCAATGCAGCCAAGTTCTGGGAGGAGTGAGTGGGGAAGGCTCGGTTTGCGCATGGTGTGGGCATCGAGCTTGCGCCCTGGGCGGTCACACACACACACACACTCTCACACGCACACACACACACACACATAGCAGGGGGTGACACACACACACACACACACATGCACACACACGCTCACACACACGTGCACACACACTCGCACCCCCCCACACACACACGCGCAGAAACTACGTGTTCAACAACATTGCGAAGGACCCGCTCGCGACCCCCCACACCAGCAACATGGTGCCCATCAACCCATACACCAAGGGCGTTGACGTCCCCGCGCAGCTCAACGCCATGGCTGCGGCGTGGCCGGTCAACCAGGTCAGTGCGCAAACTGTGCCCTGTAACAATAGGAAACAAAGTAAACCAGAAGAAAAACAAGGATGTACACCAAGGGCGTTGACGTCCCTGCGCAGCTGAACGCCATGGCCGCGGCGTGGCCAGTCAACCAGGTCTGTGCGGCACCCTGTGCGCTGTAATAACAATAGGAGACAAATAAATGAAGATAAAACCGTGCACCAAGGGCGTTGACGTCGCTGCGCAGCTGAACGCCATGGCGGCGGCGTGGCCGGTCAGCCAGGTCTGTGCGGCACCCTGTGCGCTGTAAACTTAGGGAACAGATAAATAAATCCAAAACGGCGTCGATCTCCCCTCGCAACTCGACGCCATGGCCGCGGCGTGGCCGGTCAGCCAGGTCTGTGCAGCACCCTGTGCGCTGTAACAATAGGAGACGAATAAATCAAGACGTACACCCCATCCCACCCACCCCATGCAGCCCGTCCCATTCTACGACGTGTCCCTCAAGCTTAACAGCCACCTCAACACACCACTGCCTTGGGTCTAGACCCAAGTCCAGTTCTGGCCACCAACCGGCTGCCTGCCACACACAATAACCCAACCCGGACCTCCCCCCCCCCCCCACTGCAGTCCGTCCCATTCCACGTCATCTCCTTTAAACTCAAAAGCCATCTCAACACACCAATGCCTTGGTTCTCGACTCAAGGCCAGTACTGGCCCTAACAACAACATGTGCAAGGGGGCGGTAGCCACCAGCCGGCCGCCTGCCAAGTAACAAGTCACAAGTAACACGGGGTTTCCAGCTATAAGCAGGCTACTCTTCTACTAGAGATCACCCGCCAATACACCAGCACACTTAAGTGTACTAGACCCGGCTGCCTGCCACACACAATAAACCCAACCCGGCACCCCCCCTCCCCCGCAAATGCAGCTCGTCCCATTCTATGACGTCTCCCTCAACCTCAACAACTTTTTCAACGAGCTGCGTGACGGGCACGTATTCGTGTATGGAGATGACCCTGTTGTGAACAGGTGCGTGTCTCACTCTCTCTCTCTCTCTCTCTCTTCTCTCTCTCTCTTCTCTCTCTCTCTCTCTCCCTCTCTCTCTCTGTGCGAGGTATGTATCATCACAGCCAGTGCAAACCAAACCCGGCCCCGTGATGGCTCCGCCGGTTTTTTGCGGCGCCCCAGCGCCGCTTTCGTAACTTTTTCAACAAGCTGCGAGATGGGCATGTGTTTGCATATGGTGATGACCAGTGGTGTCATTAGCGTCCCCGCAGCCCCCGCAGCCTCCGCTGCGGGGACAAACCGGGAAATTTGGGGGCAAATTGCGGGGGCGAATCGCGGAAATTTTTCTCCGAATAGTGTGAAATTCGACGATTTCCACACTTTTCGCGGAAAATTCGTCTCCTGCGGGAGCAATTTGGCATGTTCCCTCCAATGTTGCGGGGGAAAACTGCACATTCTCGGTTCCCTTGATGACACCACTGGTGATGACCCTGTTGTGAACAGGTATATCGTCGATTTTCTCACTCTCCGTCGGACGCCCGTGTTGGCGTTCTATACCTTGTTTATATTTGGGGTCTGGGGTTAAGGGTCGCTGGTTTGGACTGTGTGAGCTTGTGCTCGTGTATGGCAATGACCCACTTGTGAATATGTGTGTGCCTTGTTACTCACGAGTTGTAAGGGGTTAGGGGTTTGAGGTTTGGGCTTCTAGGTTGAGGGTTTAGACTGTGAGGGCACGTGCGCGTGTATGGCGACAACCTCATTGTTACCATGTGTGTGCTTCGTTACGGTTTGAGGTTCGGGGTTTGGGCTTCATAGTTGAGGGTTTAGACTGTGAGGGCACGAGCGCATGTATGGCGATGACCCAGTCGTGAACAGGTGCGTGCCTTGGTAGGGTTTGGGTTTGAGTGTTAGGGGTCAACGGCTTCAAGTTTAGGGTTTAGGGTTTAGGGTTTAGGGTTAAGGGTGAAGTTTGATTAATTAGACTGTTAAAGCATGCTTCGCTCCCTCACGCACACACACACACACACATGCACACACACATAGCAGGGTGCGACACACACACACACACACACACACACACACATACACGCACACACACACATTCGCACACACACGCACACACACTCACGCCCCCCCCACACACACGCCCTCCCACACACATAACTATACGCGCCCCCTACGCCACCCACCCACACGCCCTCTGCTCTCACCAGGATGCCCGGAACGATTGGCCTCTTCCTCGTCCTCACACACGCGCACACGAATACACGCACATGCACTCGCACAAACACCCCCCCACACACACACACACCAACCACACACACGCCCACTGCTCTCCCCAGGATGCTCAAAACGATTGGCCTCTTCCTCCCACCCTCACATGCATGCACGCAAACGCACACAAAAGCTCACAAACACCCCCCCCACATCCACGCACACACACACATGCCCTCTGCTTCACACACACACACACACACACACATGCCCCGAGGGTGCTCGGAACGACTGGCCTCTCCCTCCCGCCCTCACACGTATACACACACACGCACACGAACACTCACAAACACCCTCTGCCCACCCACCCACCCCACGCCCCCCACACACATAACTACACACGACCCCCACCCACCCACACGCCCTCTGCTCTCACAAGGATCCTCGGAACGATTGGCCTCTTCCTCGTCGACCGCAACGACGGACTCGTCTTTGGTCTGCACTACCCCGTTCTCATCCAGGTGAGGCATCCCCGTTACTGGTGGCGTAAAGGAAACCAACAATGTGCTGTTTGCTCCCGCAACATTGAAGGGAACATGCCAAATAGCTCCCGCAGGAGGCGATTTTTTTTGCGGAAAATTGTGAAATTGTCGGAGCGAAATTACCGCGGTTCGCCCCCGCAGTTTCCCTCTAAATTTCCCGTTTTGCCCTCGCAGCGGGCTCGTCTTTGGTCTGCACCGCCCCGTTGTCATCCAGGTGAATCATCCTCGGTGGTTTTGATGGTGACCGTTTACAATCCACTGCCGGCGGTCACACATACAGTTCAAAAGCTCCGGTGGGGGCTTGAAGAAAGAGCAGGCACGAGGTCCACCAAAAAGGTCGAGCTACAAACGCAGCCCACGGTAGCTCCGTCCACACTTTTGATGATGGAGTCTGTGAGGGTGATGAAGGCCATCGTGTGTCACTGTCACATACACATGACGGCGGAGGTGCACTGGCAGCAAGCGCCCTCGCAGCGCAAGCGCCATGCATGGAGGCTGGCGGCATGTCGGGCGTGCGCCACATGATGAACAAAGGAGGAGGAGGGTGGCCAGGCTGGCTGCCCAAACTGATACGCATGGCGCGACCAGATGTACTAGAGCTAGTGGGATGGACACAGTCAATGTGTATCCATTGAGTGGACTAGTGCGGGTGATAGTATCTGCTGCCTCAGGAATTGAGTGCGCAAGCACAAGTCTAATACGCCATTTAAGGCGTCCAACAAGACTGTAAAATCGACCATACACCCCCCTCTAGCCCTTCTTGCATGTGCCCCTCTGCCAGGTCAATGCTGTACAGTGGCTAGCAGGGACTGTGTGCGCCCTCTAGCTGGGGGTGGGGTGGGAACCAAGTGTGGGGTCCCCGCTGGGCTTGCGTACTCCCCTGTTCCGGGAGGGCAAGACAGTTGAGTGCGAGGCAGGATCACTTTGACACCCAATGCACGGCATCAGCAATGTGTGCTACATTACAGTCGTATGTGACGCACATAGCAGGCAGCGTATTTGACGTTGCTCGGCGTGTAGTATAGACTAGTAGCGTCCAAGCACTAAATACAGGTGGCTGGCTACTGGTGGTGACGACCGCTGGTTTGGAACCGAATGTGTGACCGCCAGAAGTGGATTGTGCAACTATCATCATAACATCAATTTTCGGATCCATGCACACAGGCCGCCGGCGTCGTCCCCACAACCGTGGCGCTGACTACGATCGCCAACGGCATCGAAGACACGAAGGTGTGAGACCCATGTGAGATCCATAGCTAGCTGGCACTTGTGTAGAGGGGGGGAGGGATTTTCATACTTCTTTGTTGCTTCCCTGGTAGATGCCCTGCGTGGCCATGTGGACTCTCCTGGTAGAGCCCCACTAGGCCGTACCTTGCGCCTCGGGGTCCTCCGGGCTCACACATGTCAAATCTGTGAAACTGAAGGTGTGAGCGCTGTGAGGCAAAGGATTTGGGGGCTGACATTGGGGGTGTAGGGCTACTGTTTGGGGTTTTGAGGGTTTATATTGAGTTCTGCACAAAGTCATCCTAGGGATGAGTAGGGTTGAGACTTTTGAGAGTTTGGGGCACGGGGGGGGGCGGGGGGGCAGAAAAAAAAACTGGAACACACGATGGGTTGATGTTTGGGTCTTAGGGTTTCAAATCAGACATGCCCCACCCTGCCCCTGTCCTGCCTCCCCTCCCCCCCCACACACAGATTGTCAAGACAATCGACGGGCTGTCGTGGGTCGACTGGTGCCGCGGCCAGGTCACGGGGGCGATCACGTTTGGGAACCCGATGACTCAAAAGGTGCGCTGCGGGTTTCTGGTTCAAGGCGCGAGGGGATAAGGTTTGGGTTAAGGGTTTTTAGTGTTCAGGGTAAAGAGTACCGGCGCCTTTGGGCCTTATAAAGTCAAAAAATGGCCCGCAAAGGGGAAAAACGAATCCTTCGAGCTTCGAACCCGGGTCAGGACGTTCTACAAGGCCCCCAAGGGCTACGCAAAGAAGCGCAAAGGAGCGCGAAGACAAAATTAAGTCGAAAAAAGCCCCGCACAGACCTAGAATTGAAGAGACCCTTTAGTGGACCCCCCCCCCGCAAAAGCTGAGCGTGGCTATGGTACCCTGTGATTCAGAAGGTGCAATTGGAGTGGTGGAGTACAGGAGTAGTCTAGGTAGTCTTATTCACGGGTTGACTTAGGAGATTCACTGCCCCCCCCCCTGCCCTCCCAGAACATGGGTTTCCGAGTCAATGCCTATGACCTTTATAGCCTTGCTTATTTTGCCATGAGGAGTGCTCATTCAAGTCGCATTGGGGGGTTGTCTGAGCGCAACCACTGACCTCCCCGGCAGTGCCTCTTGGACAGATTCTCACAAAGCATTATGTTTACCGCATGTAGCGCTCGGACACTCGGGCTATTTTTCCATCTGTAGCGCTCGGGCGCTCTACGCCGAGCAAAATCGATTACGCTGCCTGTACGTGCGTCACACACGATTGTAAAATCCATCATCATCACCGCCGGCGGCACTGTTTTTTCTGGGGGGAAAACTGCATGTTTCGTGCGATTCTCGGCTGAAGACTGCCTGCCGGCCTGTAATGAGTGTCCGCCCCTATGCTGCCTACGGCAGTGTACCGACCCTCGGAAAAAGCACTCCTGCCCACTCCTCGCAGACCATTGGCTACAGGCTCAACCGCTTCATGCTTCAAGGCAGTCAAGGCGGTCAACGGCACGTTGGCTCCCAAACAACTGAACAGAAAATCACTTGACCCGCTCCTCGCAGACCAGTGGCTACAGGCTCAACCGCTTCATGCTTCAAGGCAGTCAAGGCGGTCAACGGCACGTTGGCTCCCAAACAACTGAACAGAAAATCACTTGACCCGCTCCTCGCAGAACAGTGTCTACAGGCTCAACCGCTTCATGCTTCAAGGCAGTCAAGGCGGTCAACGGCACGTTGGCTCCCAAACAACTGAACAGAAAATCACTTGACCCGCTCCTCGCAGAACAGTGTCTACAGGCTCAACCGCTTCATGCTTCAAGGCAGTCAAGGCGGTCAACGGCACGTTGGCTCCCAAACAACTGAACAGAAAATCACTTGACCCGCTCCTCGCAGACCAGTGGCTACAGGCTCAACCGCTTCATGCTTCAAGGCAGTCAAGGCGGTCAACGGCACGTTGGCTCCCAAACAACTGAACAGAAAATCACTTGACCCGCTCCTCGCAGAACAGTGTCTACAGGCTCAACCGCTTCATGCTTCAAGGCAGTCAAGGCGGTCAACGGCACGTTGGCTCCCAAACAACTCAACAGAAAATCACTTGACCCGCTCCTCGCAGAACAGTGGCCACAGTCTCAACCGCTTTATGCTACAAAGGCAGTCAAGGCGGTCAACGGCATGTTGGCTCCCAAACAACTGAACAGAAAATCACTTCACCCGCTCCTCGCAGACCATTGGCTACAGGCTCAACCGCTTCATGCTTCAAGGCAGTCAAGGCGGTCAACGGCACATTGGCTCCCAAACAACTGAACAGAAAATCACTTGACCCGCTCCTCGCAGACCATTGGCTACAGGCTCAACCGCTTCATGCTTCAAGGCAGTCAAGGCGGTCAACGGCACATTGGCTCCCAAACAACTGAACAGAAAATCACTTGACCCGCTCCTCGCAGACCAGTGGCTACAGGCTCAACCGCTTCATGCTTCAAGGCAGTCAAGGCGGTCAACGGCACGTTGGCTCCCAAACAACTGAACAGAAAATCACTTGACCCGCTCCTCGCAGAACAGTGGCCACAGCCTCAACCGCTTTATGCTACAAAGGCAGTCAAGGCATTCAAGGCGGTCAACGGCACGTTGGCTGCCAGAAAATACAATTTGTTTCTTCTTCTTCTAAACCCTCACACCCTCAAACCCTAAACCCTAAATCCTAAACCTTTAACCCTAAACCCTAAACCCTAAACAGAAAATCACTGTGCCCGCTCCTCGCAGAACATTGGCTACCGGCTCAACCGCTTCATGGCCCAGCTCATCAACAGCTGGGGGGGCATCCCAAACTTTGAGTTCACTGCTGGGATGGGTGATATTGAGGCCCTTGCTGAGAAGGTCTTCGATGTGGAGTTCTTTGACGGGAATAAGACTTCCTGGCAGGTGTGGGGGTGGGCGTGGGGGTGTGGGTGTGAGTGTGGGTGTGGGTGTGGGCTTTGTGGGTGGGTGTGTCGGTGATATTGAGGCTCTCGCTGAGAAGGTCTTTGATGTGAAGTTATTTGACGGGAACAAGACTTCCTGGCAGGTGTGGGTGTGGGCATCGGGGTGGGTGGGGTGGGATGGGGTGGGGGTGGGGTGGGGCTGTGTGGGTGTGTGAGTGTGGGGTGGGGCTCTCGCTGAGAAGGTCTTCGATGTGGAGTTCTTTGACGGGAAAAATACTTCCTGGCAGGTGTGGGTGTGGGCGTGGGCGTGGGTGTGTGGGTGGGGGTGCGTGTGTTGTGCAATCTCTGGTGTGCCGTGCCGATCTCGCTTCTCTTTCTGTAATGATATCTCACTCCACGTGTGGAGATCACTCTCTCATCAAAATGCAGTACTGCGGGATGTACAGTGCAATGTGCAGTGTATGAGTAGCAGGGGCGGGCATGATGACATACACATGCACACACACACACACACACACACATGCATACATGTGTGCACACACACGTGCGTGTGCACACGCACACACACACACACATATACACACACATATACACACACATACACATATACATACACACATACACGTGCAGTACGCCACTGGTTTTGTTCCCGAATGGATCGGCACCACGTCAGAGAATCGGTCGGCACTCGTTTCCCACAACCCGAGCACGCTGTACCAGAGCCTGCAGGTAATGGGGGATGATCATCATGGGTTGTACATTGCACTCAACTGAATACTGGTATACCGTAGGAGTACTCCTAGCTTTGCCTTGCAATTAAATACTTCAGAAAACGTCGCGGCAAGGTCGATTTCTAACAAATATTGCCGAAAACGAAAAAACACCCCAAAATGACGTCAAAGCGCGAGAAACAATCCCGCGGCAAGGCACCCAAATTCTTAACAATTACCCCCTTTATAAAAGTGGCGGACCTAGTGCGCAAGCTTGGTGCGGATGCTCGTCTGTCTCAGCAGAGGGAAGCTCTGGAGTCGATTGTGGGACTGTCAGATTGCGATGGATAAGCGTTTTCGCTTTCGCTGCTGCCGGCGCCATTCCTCCTCATGTGCAGCTGTTGGGGCATGGCTCTACAGCTGACGTGCAGTTCAAGGCAGCAGCAGCACTGACCAACCTCACTCGGAACAATGTGACTGGGGTCGCCCTCGTTTCTTTCGGTGCTATTCCTCTCTTTGGCTGGTGGCTACCGCCCCTCACAAGTAATTGTTAGGGCCAGAACTGGACTTGGGTCCAGGCGGTGGTACTAGGACTAAAGGTAGTCTTTGCTGGAAAGCCGATGTAACTGTAACTGTATTCCTCTCATGCTGCAGCTGTGGGTGCAGCTGCTGCGGGCTGGATCTACAGCTGAGACACAGGCAAATGCAACAACAGGACTGGAAAACCTCGCTCTGATGAATGATGACATCAGGGACGCACGATTGCTGCTGCCGGCGCCATCCCTCTGCGGAAGCAGTCCTGGAGGGTAGGAGCCAAGAGGAAGCTGCCCAGTAGGGTAGGCGCCAGGCGGCAGCTGCCCAGGGAGGTGGGCGCCTAGCGGGAGCAACCCAGGAGGATAGAAGTGTATAGGATAGAAGTGTAGAAGTGTATAGTGTGTGTGTAGTTTATGTGTATAGTGTGTGTATAGGGATAGAAGTGTACGGACCCTTAACCCTAAACCCTAAACTTAAACTAAACCCTAAACCCTAAAACCCTAAACCCTAAAGCCATGCTAGAGGGACCCTGGTTGGAACGCGAACTCGTGGGAGGTTTTACAGGTTTTACACGTACGCGCCCGGAGGACCCGGGGCGTGATTTAAGGCCTAGACTACACGTCTAGGGGGGCTCTACTAGGAGAGCCCGCAAGGCCACGCAGCGCGCCAGCCTACCAGGGCGAGCCGAGGGGTGTACTGCGCGCAATGCAAAGCAGTTACAGTTACAGTTACATGGCATTCCAGCTAAGACACCTGCAAAGCGGTACTACGGTAATATTTAAATGGCTCCTGCATTGCGCCCTTGTGGCTGCTGCCTGCTGCCTGCCTGCTGCTTGCTCTGTCTGGAAGCTGCCACTTAGCTGCCTCACTCAACTGAGTACTGGTATCGTGACTGGTATAACAGTGGTCAGTGGTGCCCTGTAGGAATCAGATAATTCAGAGACGAAGAGGCAGAATTGCAGCAGTTTTGACTGATCTGTTCATTGATTGATTGCCCAAAGAACTTGGCTGCTGCTGATGATGGAAAAATCCCCAGACGGCTGGTGATGCGGCCCCCAAAGGTGTTGGGTTTGGGTTTGTTAGGGAATTGGACTTGGGTCTAGGCGGTGGTACTTGGACTAGAGGGTAGTCTTCGCTGGCAAAGCTGATACTACTGTTACTGTTGGTTTATAATTAATTACTCCAAAACGTGCTCCTAGGGGGACCCTGGGGATAGGTTGTATATAGCAGTGTGTGATGCAGTAATAGGCAGTGCATTTGACCTTGCTCGGCGCAAAACGCCCGAGCACTACAGACAGGCGGCTGGCTACAGGTGGCGGGTGCCTGGTAGTGGGTTGGGCTGGACCTAGGCAGGGCACTGGGCCTGCACGTAGGGGTCAGCCAGTCGATTTGTGTTGGGCTCCTTGGAGCCATCGGGAGCCATTTGCTCCTAACGATCCCATCAGATACAGCTCAACCACCTAAGTTACTTCATGGTCTGACAATCCCATCAAATAGATCTCTTCACGAGCTTGTCAATTACTTGTATTTGACGGTCAATGGTCAACGCCAAGGCAGCAGTCAAGGCGGCCAAAGGGACGTTGGTCCGCGCGCCGGCTCACACAAAGTAACAAAAAAAACTGGAAACAAAATCACTGGGGTCAGTAATCTTCGTCATCGTCGTCAAAAGCATAAAACCACGGGAGCGCCTCGACCCTGAGTAAAAACACAAGACCCTAAAAGGCTCCACCCAGCGAGGCGACCACACACAGCCTCCCAGCACAGTCCCCCGTTGTGACAAGACGCAAAGAACTACTACCCCACAAGGTTCAGCAATACAACCTGAACACCTCTGATTGTAGCGCTACTATTCACGCACGGGACTCTTTTACCAGCACACACAGCCCAACGAGTGAGTGTATCACTCCACAACGCTCCATCCTTAAGGTCACGTGGTGGTGAACAGCTTGTTTGAGACATCTGACGAGATAGAAGTCTGACTGAGATGGAGTTTTGACTGAGATAGAAGTCTGACTGAGATAGAAGTCTGACTGAGATAGGAGTTTGACACAGATAGAAGTCCGACGTTAGTAAATTCGCCCCACATCCCCCTACCTCTTGCAGGACGCCGGGGACGCGTTACTTGAGCCGCAAGTCCCCTCCCCACTCTGTCATGTTCATTTCTCACGTAACACGCCTCCCGTGCCTCCCTCCCACACACACATGCAAACAAACAACTGCAGGACACCAGGGCCGCCCGACTTATTTAGTCTACAGCCGGATCCAGCCGGAATGGCTGCATACAGCCGTAACCACAACCACTGACACACACACACAAACAATAAAGACACGCACACACACACACACACACACACACACACAACATGAAACCTGCAGGCCGCCGGGGACGCGTACTTTGACCGCAACGCCACGGTGCAGGTGACGCGGCGCAGCCTCCGGGCCAGCGCCCGCGGCGCGGACGTGCCGATGCATGCCGATGGTTTCGGAGCTGTTGCCGCGGCCGCCGTGCGTGACAAAGCGCATGAGGGGCGAGGCGGGCGGTCGCTGGCGCAGGTCAGAGGGTCCGCCTGCGCATTTATTCCCACTTTTTTTCTTAAGTTACCGGATAAAATAAACAAAAGGTACGCCGCGCGTTTCACAGAGCATGAGGGGGGAGGCAGGCGGTCGCTGGCGCAGGTCAGAGGGTCCGTCTGTGCCTTGATTTCTGGACTGTTACACGCCGTTTTCAATGCAGACCTCTTGCCTATTTAATTTTCAGCCTTTTCTTCGGCTTTTTTACCCGGTGAAGCATCTTAATGGCAAGCCGCGCGTGGCATGGAGCATGAGGGGGCAGGCAGGCGGTCGCTGGCGCAGGTCGGAGGGTCCGCACGCGATGTTATGTTCGACCTTTTCAATTATTTTTTTCTCCTGATCGTGACCCGGATTCATCAATATCACAACAGCAAGCCGCGCGTGGCATGGAGCATGAGAGGGGAGGCAGGCGGTCGCTGGTGCAGGTTAGAGGGTCCGCACGCGATTTTATGTTTGGCCTTTTTAATCGTTTTTTGTACCCGGATCTGACTCGGATCGTGACCCGGATTCATATCATAACGGCAAGCCCCGCGTGGCATGGATCATGAGGGGGGGAGGCGGGCGGTCGCTGGCGCAGGTCAGAGGGTCCGCACGCAATTTTATGTTCGGCCTTTTTAATCGTTTTTTGTACCCGGATCTGACTCGGATCGCGACCCGGATTTCATATCATAACGGCAAGCCGCGCGTGGCATGGAGCATGAGGGGGGGAGGCAGGTGGTCGCTTGCGCAGGTCAGAGGGTCCGCACGCGATTTTATGTTCGGCCTTTTTAACCAATTCTCTTACCCGGATCGTGACCCGGACTGATGTCACAACGGCAAGCCGCGCGTGGCATGGAGCATGAGAGGGGAGGCAGGCGGTCGCTGGCGCAGGTAAGTGGATCCGCCATAGCACCCTGCTTGTGCAGTTACCGGAGCAGTTACAGTGACAGTGACAGTAACAGTTACAGTTACAGTTACAGTTACAGCAACAAAAGCAGGAGCAGGAGCAGGAGCAGGAGCAGGAGCAGGAGCAGGAGCAAGAGCAGTTACAGGTACAGAAACAGGACCAGGACCAGGACCAGGAACCTGTTCCAATAATGGCTTTCCAGCAATGGAGCATTTATGTCTTTCCAGCAATAGAATCTCTTCTCGTTGCCGAGCCCTGGACCCAGCAATGCGGCGCTGCTGGTGACTAGGATCTCCGTGCCGCTGACGAGCGGGATAAAATACAACTGGCCTGGCTCCTGCTAGACTGTCCCTCGGTGGAAACTACAGGAGCGGCTTGCCCGGCGCTGTCATGGCTTGGCGAGTAGCTGCGGCGCTGCCGCGACCCGTGCTGGGAGACGGCCCTTATCCTCCTCCCATGCAGGACGCCATGCGGCGCCGATCTCGACGAGTTGATCGACGAGCGGAGGAGCTGGCGCCCGTCAATGCATGCTGGACATCGGTCAAGATGGCTGCTCGTGGGGGCGAGCTACCATCAGGGCTTCAGCGGTGGTGACCGCCGAGGCAACAACAGAGTTTATCCGCTTCACCATCGCAGCGTTTGTCACCGCGCTCACCCTCGGGGGCACTCGTCTGCCGGTGACTGGCGTCGGCATTGGTCTTCAGGCAGCCTGCCATGACGACTCTGTTTGCCCAGGCCCCCCTGGAGGGTGGGACCTGGCCATGCATGACGCATGGGGCGCAGGCAGAGCCCCATGCATGGAGTTGGACAACCATGCACCATGCCAGGCGGGGACTTTGTCTGCTTCAGCGCCGCCAGTCGGCACAGCCGGCGTGGTTGGCCTCAAAGGCCAGGAGGAGGACGGTCCTTTCCTATACGCTCCTTGCCAGACATGTCCCTCAGGGACTTGTTTGGGTCTAAACTAGCCGGCGGGAGCGGTAGTCTAGACGGCAGGTAACCGGCTGGTGGCTATCGTCTTTCACAGGGCGGTGGCACTAGGACTAGTGTTGTCTTAGCTGGAATGCCATGTAACTGTAACTGTAACTGTAGCAATAAAATATTCTAGCTATGGCCCTAGCACCACCACCTAGACCTAAGTTCAATTCTGGCCGTTGCAATCACTTGTGAAGGATGGTGGACACCAGCCGGCTGCCTTCCAACGCGTAGACCTACAGAGAAAGGAGAACTATAATGCGACGCACACAAACAGACAATCAAACAAACAAACACAGAGAGGCTCTGGCTGCGGCGGCGAAGCGCAAATGGGGAAGCTCTGAGAGCGGCGGCAGCGGCGCGCACACACGCACACGCACACGCACACGCACACGCACACGCACACGCACACGCACACACAGGCGGCGGCACACGAGGGAGCCCTCTCCGCTCTGGCGCGCGCGCACGAGGGGGCCCTCTCTGCACTGGCGGCCGCGCATGGAGGGGCTCTGGCGGCAGCGGCACCGCACACACACACACACACACGCAGGCGGCGGCGCAAGTGCACGAGAGGGCCCTTTCCGCTCTGGCGGCCGCGCACGAGGGGGCACTCTCCGCTCTGGCGGCCGCGGGCGGAGAGGCCCCAGCCGCTCAGGCGGGCGACCATGTAGGGGCTCGGGCGGCGATGGCGGCGCTCGCGGGCGAGGATGCGGCAACTGTGCAGGTCCGGGGGTGACAGTAACAGTAAGGCTTTGGCCAACACTATCTCCGATTCAGCGTTGATGCCACCCTCATCCCACTGAACCCCTTGTGGGTTGAATGGAATGGACCTGGCCGTCCCGGCATTGAGAGCAGCCTGAAAACTGCCCTCAAAGCTGGGTCTGCTGAACATCGGCTTTCCAGCAAAGACTACCTTCTAGTCCCAGAACCACCGCGTAGACCCACGTCCAGTTCTGGCCCTAACAGTTACTTGTGAGGGGCGGTAGCCACCAGCCGGCTGCCTGCCAACGTGTAGTCCTGGAGCAAAAAGGTTCTGGGGGGGGCTTCCAAGGCTTTTTTGTCGCAGCAAGCATTGCACAACAGCAGCATCGCAGCCATTTGCCAAGCAGCGTTGGCCAGTCGGCACGTTGGTACGCACGTTGATACGCACGTTGGCACGTTGGCACGCCCGTTGGCACGTTGGCATGTCAGTTGGCACGTTGCCACGCAGCGTTGGCACGTTGCCACACAGCGTTAGCCTGTTGGCACGCACTTTGGCATGTTGGCACGCAGCGTTGGCCAGTTGACACGCACGTTGGCACGTTGCCACGCAGCGTTGGTACGTTGCCACGCAGCGTTGGCACGTTGGCACGTTGGCATGCACGTTGGCACGTTGCCACGCATTCATGCATACGGCACACGTGCATGCAGCACATGCACATGCAGCACCGGCTCACTGCCTATACAGTGTGTCGGTCAAATATATGCCGTTTGAAGCTCGTGACGATCTCTACCTTATGGGATCAGCACGTCAAGCAGCTTGGGAAACCACTTCATGAAATGGCTGCCGATGGTTACTGGTCAGTAGCCCAAAACACAACCACTGCCCTGGTGTGCGCAGGTGTACAGTGGCGATGAGATGGACGGCCTCTCGAACGATACTGCGTGGGGGTCCAACTTCATCATGGACCGGTTCAACAACACCATCGCTGGCACGTACGCGATCATGACGAGCGCGGCTGACGGTTCCAAGGTGTGGATGTGGTGTTGGTGGTTTTTTATTGAACCCCTAGGTGGATAGAAAACTGGAGTTTTTGTCGAATGAGACTTTCCAAGTGTGAAGTGAGATTTACAGAAGCCTCTTATGGTGCTAGCACCCCAAGATTCCTATCCGTCTTCTTGGGTCGCTAGCACCGCTCCTTTTCTCAGTCAGTTTGCGGCTTCACGTTCCGTTGGCAGTCTTTTGGATACCACCCACCCACCCTGCTGAAAGGTGGTCTACATTGTACAATTTCAAGGAGTTGTGGACTTCTACGTTCTGTTTTTCAGAGTTGGAGAGTTGATGAGAGTGGTGCTTAGCTGCAGAGTCCGGCCGCTCGACATTGGTCGTGGATGGTGACTGCCATGCCTTGCGGCAGGTCACCATCTGCGGCCGGTGGAGGTCTGACCCTGCCCCAAACCGTGACCTCCGTGGTCACGCGTGACTGTAATCAATCGAACACTTCTGAAAGTCTGAGACATAAATAGGGGTCTAGGATAACAGTAACAGTAACACGGGGTTTCCAGCTAAGCAGGCTACTCTTCTACTAGAGACACCCGCCGATACTCCAGCACACTTAAGTACTAGAGTACCGCCGGCTCCCGGCCGATAGACTACCGCTCCCGCCGGCTAGACTACCCCAAACAGCGGTCTCTGAGAGACATGTCTGGCAAGGAGCATATAGGAGAGGACCTTCCTCAGGGTCACAGTAGTGGCCTTGTGGCCAGTCAAGCCGGCAGAGCCGACTGGCGCTGACTGGAACGGTCCCCGCCTGGCAGTGCATGGCTGTCCAGCTCTCGTTTGCATGGGGCTCAGCCGGCGCCCCATGCCTCATGCATGGCCAGGTCCCACCCTCCAGGGGTGCATGGACGACAGAGTTTTCATGGAGGCTGCCTGAAGACCTTCCAACGCCAGTCACCGGCAGACGAGCGACCCCGAGGATGAGCGCGGTGACGAACGCTGCGATTGGTCAAGCGGATTTACTCTGTGTTGCCTCGGCGGTCGCCACCGCTGAAGCCGTGATGGTAGCCCGCCTCCACGGGCAGCCATCTTGACCAATGTCCAGCATGCATTGACGGGCGCCAGCTCCTCCGCTCGTCGATCAACTCGTCGAGATCGGTGCCGCATGGCGTCCTGCATGGGGGGAGGATAAGGGCCGTCTCCCAGCACGGGCCGCGGCAGCGCCGCGGCTACTCGCCAAGCCATGGCAGCGCCGGGCAAGCCGCTCCTGAAGTGTTCCACCGAGGGGCAGTCTAGCAGGAGCCAGGCCAGTCGTATTTTACCCCGCTCGTCAGCGGCACGAAGATCCTCGTCACCCGCAGCGCCGCATTGCTGGGTCCAGGGCTCTGCGACGAGAACGCGCCTCCGTTAATCGAGCCACAAGGATAATTACAGGAAAACAAAGTGGTGGGGGCCTTCCCCTGGTTGATTGAAAAGGTTTTAAAACCTAAATAGGGTGTGCGGGTGAAGTGACTGACGGCTTGGCTGCTACGGGACGTGATCGTGACGAGCGCAGCTGGCGGTTCCGAGGTGTGGGTGTGTGGGTTTTAGTTTCAAGGTTTTTGGTTTGGGGTTTGGGGCTCAGGCCGGGCTCAGGGTTCAAGGTTTGGGGTTCAGGATTTTGAGTTCAGGGTTTGGGGTTCAGGGTCCTGGTTTCAGGGTTCAGGGTTTTGGTTTCAGGGTTTGGGGTTCAGGGTTTGAGGTTCAAGGTTGAGGTGGCAGCCCTGCCCCCCCCCCCCGCCCAAATCACCGCTGCACAAGCACGCTTCATAAGCACCCAGACTGACACCTTGCTGTGCCTGCAGCACCACTTGTGCAACATAACGTGGTTTGCAAGCTCAGCACACAGCCCCCCTCCCCCCCCGCCCAAATAACTGCTGAGCAAACACGCTTCACTATCACCCAGACTGACACGTTGCCTGCTGTGCCACTTATGCAACAGTACATGGTTTGCAAGCTCAACACACAGCCCTCCTCCCCCCCCCCGCCCAAATCACCGCTGCACAAGCACGCTGCGCATGCACGCAGCACGCACGCTGCACACACGCGCTTGCACACGCTGCACACACGCGTGCCACTGCCACGTCACCCATGTGCGACAAAACGCGGTCTGGAAGCTCAACACACAGGCCCCACAAACCACCGCTGCACACGCATGCTTCCACACGCACCCAGACTGACACGTTGCTGCGCCTGCTGAGCCAAGTATGAAACAGTGCAGGGTTTGCAAGCTCAACACACATCCCCCCTCCCCTCCCCCCCCTGCCCGAATCACCGCTGTGCCTGCCATGCCACTTATGCGCCAGCACGCGGTGTAGAAGCAGATGGGGGGGAAAACTCGTAGCCCCCCCCCCCCTGCCCAAATCACTGCTGCTACACAAGCACCCAGACTGACACCTTGCTGTGCCTGCCACACCACCCATGTGCGACAGTACACTGTGTGCAAGCTCAACAGACAGTCCCCCCCCGCCCAAATCACCGCTGAACAAGCAAGCTGCGCATGCACGCAGCACACACACGCTGTGCACGCACGCTTGCACATGCTGCATACACGCGCGCGCCTGCCACGCCACATATGTGCAACAGTGCACGTGTGCAAGCTCAACACACAGCCCCCCCCCCCCCGCCCAAATCACCGCTGTGCCTGCCGTGCCACTTATGCGACAGTACGCGGTGTAGAAGCGGATGGGGGAAAAAACTCGTAGCCCCCCCCACCCTGCCCAAATCACTGCTACTACACAAGCACCCAGACTGACACCTTGCTGTGCCTACCACACCACCCATGTGCGACAGTACACTGTGTGCAAGCTCAACAGACAGTCCCCCCCTCCCCGCCCAAATCACCGCTGAACAAGCACGCTGCGCATGCATGATGCACACGCACACTGCACACGCACGCTTGCACATGCTGCACACACACACACGTGCGTCTGCCGCAGCACCCATTTGCGACAGTATGCGGTCTGGAAGCTCAACAGAGAGCTCCCCCCCCCCACACACACACACCCACCCAAATCACCGCTGAACAAGCACGCTGCGCATGCACGCTGTACACACCCGCTTTCACACACACGCGTGCGCGTGCCACGCCCCCCATGTGCGGCAGTACGCGGTCTGGAAGCTCAACACGTGTGATCTGGACGAGGAGCAGTATGTGACGCACTGGGTCAACTTTGTAAAGGTGTGGGGCAGGTGTGGGGCGGGTTGAGGTGTGGGGCAGGTGTGGTGTGGGGCAGGTGTGGCCTCATCTGGGGCAGGTGTGGGGCAGGTGTGGGGCAGGTTAAGGTGTGGGGCAGGTGTGGGGTGCGTGAGTGCACACAAAACCTGAAACCTAACACCCACCACCCAACACCTAAACCCTAGACCCTCAACCCTAAACCCTAAACCCTAACCCCAAACCCCCCCAAATGAACCCTGAATGCACGCGTGCCGCAGATGGCGACCGATGCTGCTGTCATCCGCCTCATGTACGACGTGTCTGATGACACACACACACACGCACACGCACACACATGCACACACACACGCGCGCGTACCGCAGATGGCGACCGACGCGAAAGTCACTCGCCTCATGTACGACGTGTCTGATAACGGCGGCGGGAGGATTCTGATTGGGATACAGGCTGCTGCGCTCCTCTTCCCAGAGGTGGGAAGGTGGTGGGAAGGTGGCGAAAGGGCGCTGGGAAGGTGTGGGAAGGTGCTGGGAAGGTGCTGGGAAGGTGGCGAGACGGTGGTGGGAAGGTGGTGGGAAGGTGGCGAGGCGGTGCTGGGAAGGTGGTGGGAAGGTGGCGAGACGGAGGTGGGAAGGTGGTGGGAGGGTGGTGTGAAGGTGCTGGGAAGGTGGTGTGAAGGTGCTGGGAAGGTGCTGGGAAGGTGGTGATTGGGGCACAGGCTGCTGCGCTCCTCTTCCCAGAGGTGAGAAGGTGGTGGCAAGGTGGTCAGAGGGTGCTGGGAAGGTGTGGGAAGGTGCTGGGAAGGTGGCAGGAATTCGGTGGGAAGGTGCTGAGAAGGTGCTGGGAAGGTGCTGGGAAGGTGCCGGGAAGGTGGTGGGAAGGTGGTGATTGGGGCACAGGCAGCTGCGCTCCTCTTCCCAGAGGCGGAAAGGTGGCGGGACGATGGTGGGAAGGTGGTGGGAAGGTGGCGGGAAGATTGTGACACACACACATGGCACACAGCACACGACACGTGACACACGACGCACGACACCACACCACACACTGCACCATGCACCACACCACACATCACGCACCATGCACCATGCCCCACGCCCCACGCCCCACGCCCCACGTCCCACACCCCACACAACACAACACACCCCACACCCCGCACCCCTGCCGCACCCCACAACCCACAACCCACACCACAGCTCGCGGACGCCCATGCGCCGCGCAACGAGGTTGATGTGACTGTCGGGCCAGCAGCGGCTTACTGCATCAAGCAAGGGCTGCTCCCTGGCTCAAAGACTGGTGCGTGTCTGTGTGTGCTTGCGTGCACGTGTGTTTATGTGCGCGTGCATGCGTGTGTGTGTGTGTGTGTGTGTGCATGTGTGTGCATGTGTGTGTGTGTGTGTGTGACTATCGGGCCAGCAGCATATTGCAAGCAGGGCCTGCTCCCTGCCTCGGAGACTGATGCGCAGCAGTGTGTGTGTGTGTGTGTGTGTGTGTGTGTGTGTCAGGCCAGCAGCGGCGTACTGCATATAGCAGGGCCTGCTCCCTGGCTTGGAGACTGGTCCGCAGCAGTGTGTGTGTGTGTGTGTGTGTGCCCCTGTGCTAATTTGCTCCGCCTCCTCCTACCGCAGGCGAGGTGCCGCGTGCTCTTTCACTCGTGGCCAACGAGACTTACATCGCTGAGCGTGTCGGGACGGTCCAGTCTGAGCCTGGGCTGTTTGCCGCGCTGGTCGTCAAGACAAAGCGCATGGTGGCGGTGGGTGGGGCTAGCACGCATGCACGCACGCATGTATGCACGCATACATGCACGCATGCACGCACAGTATGCACTCACGCATGCATGCACGCACACCCACGCACACGCACACACATATGCCCACACACGCACACGCACACGCACACATGCACCCACCGATACGCTGGTGGTCAAGACGAAGCGCATGGTGGCGGTGGGTGGGGCTAGCACGCATGCACGCACGCATGCATGCACGCATACATGCACGCATGCACGCACAGTATGCATGCACGCACACCCATGCACACGCACACACATATGCCCACACACGCACACGCACACGCACACATGCACCCACCGATACGCTGGTGGTCAAGACGAAGCGCATGGTGGCGGTGGGCGGGGCAAGCATGCATGCACGCACATGATCTACACACTTGCATATGCACGCACGCATGCATGCACACACGCACGCATGCAGGCACACATGCACACACACACATGCACACACACACACACACACACAACTCGTTTGCAACACACGCACTCACACACGCATGCAATCACCACCACCACCACTACCACCCACTGCCGCCATGCCACCGTGGCACGCAGGCAATGGACATTTTGGTCAAGACGGGGCTCCTGGCCTCCGGTCCCGGCCTCCCCGGCAGCTGCGTGTACGAACAGCCAGATGGTAGCGTCTCGACCACTGAAAACTGCACGCGGATTTGGGCGGAGCTCGCGGGGCAGGCGACAGAGGTGCGAGGGTCCCTTTAACCCTTGAAATTAAAAAGCACATACACACACATACCGTGCTTGATAACTCCTCTCTGCTTGATGCTGCGTGATGCCGTGTGGCGCCGTTGGACACGCACAACCCCTATTTGATGCCGACGTGCCCACTCTAGAGCACGCGAGCCCTCAGCTGACCCTCCATGCGCACGCGCGAACCCCTGCCATGTGCGTGTCCACTAGGCGCTCGACCTGGGGTTCGTGCTCGAGGGCCCCGCTCTGTGTTTGGCGCCGTGTGACGCCGTTTGACGCGCATGACCCCTATCTGATGCCGTCGCGCACACTCTAGCATGCGAGAGCCCTCGACTGACCCTCTGTGCGCACGCATGAAACCTGCGACACCCACTAGGCGCTCGACCTCGGCCCCGTAGTTGAGGACCCCTCTCTGTGTGATGCCGTGTGACGCCGATTGATACGCACAAACCCCATCTCACGCGGACGCGCCCACTCAAGCGCGCGCACACCCTCGACTGATGATGGATTTTACAGCCGTGCGATGGGTTTTACAGTCGACTGACCCTCTGTGCGCGTGCGTGGACCCTGCCACACCCACTAGGCGCGCGACCTCGGCCCCATGCTCAGGGTTGCACGATACGTGAGAACGCGTACGTACGTATTTTTTGTACGTACGTACGTACGTACGTGAGGGAGCGTATATACGTCCGCCCTGTACGCAGCACTAAACGCCTTTTACTTGAAACACAAAAACGACCATAACTCACGCTCCTGTGCTTGGATCGAAACCATTCCACTTCCATTGGAAAGCTTGTAACAGGGGTTATCCAGATCACTGCTCGTATGCAGCAGTGCACTGCAGTAGGGGGGTGAGCCTTGGGTTCTGCTGCAGCACCACGCGCGCGCTTGCAACAATGCACACAACAACGGACGCAACTCCCTGCCCTCTGCCTGGATTTGAACCATTCGACTTGCATTGGAAAGCTTGTAACATGGGGTATCCATACAAAATAAGTATGAAGCAGTGCACTGCAGTACGGGGGCGTGCCTGCGGGGGTGCTGCAGCAAACCACGCGCACACGCGCTCGCACCGCACCACAAATAAAAACGGCAGCAAATCTTTGCCCTCCATGTCACCCCCTAATAGAGAGCACTGGATAGCCTTTTCTGTCAGCTTTTCAATGCATGTTTAACGGTTGCCATCCCAGCACAGGAGCGTGAGTTATTGCCGTTTTTGTGTTTCAAGTAAAAGGCGTATTGTGCTGCGGCATCCTGATTTTCGCACGCGTACGGCCAGCGTACGTACGTATTCCCGAAAAATACGTACGTACGTACGCTCCAGACCCCAAATACGTACGTACAGTGTAACCCTGCCCATGCTCGAGGACCCCTCTCTGTTTGGCGCCGTGTGGCGCCGCTTTACGCGCAAGCCCTCGACTGACCCTCTGTGTGCATGCGTGGACCCTGCTACACCCACTAGGCGCTCGATTTCGAGGACCCCTCCCTGTTCAACGCCGCCGCGCTCGCCACGCTGCTCGGCGTGCTCAAGAAAGGGCTGCTCGCGTTCCAGCCGCTCAACGCGCTCGTTCCCATGGACCTGAAGGACCTCGCAAAAAAGGTGGGAGCAGGGCAGGCTACGCATCTGTTGCAGACGTTGCTTCTGCCTGGAAAAACGCGGTGATAATGCACACGCTGCAGTAGCGAGCATGGGCATCAATCCATGGACCTGAAGCACCTCGCAAAAAAGGTGGGAGCGAGGGAGGTTACTCGTCTGTTGTTTACATTTCGTTATTTCGTAGGGTCCGATGCGCCATCAAAGGCATCCGACGGACCATATATTTGACCGCGTTGCTTGGGCCAGGAATACGCAATAATGAGCACGCTACAGTAGTGAGCACGCTACAGTAGTGACCAGTCCATGGACCTGAAGGACTTCGCAAAAAAGGTGGGAGCAAGGGAGGCTACTCGTCTGTTGTTACCGCTGCTTGGGCCAGGAATACGCAGGAATGAGCACGCTGCAGTAGTTGAACGGCCCCCGAAGAAATACCTGAACTCTCCGCAGGAAACTTCCCAGCATTAAGCGTTTAGGGTTTTAGTGCGGGCCTTCCAACGCACCTTCACGCGCCCCACACCGCCAAGGCGTGACAAAGATTTGCACCTGACGAGGAAACTTTGGTTCTCTGCTTTGCGAGACACGTGTTGTGAAGTCTTGGTTGCTTGTAAAGAGCTCCTCAAAGTCAACCAAAACAGGGGCCTTCTCCTTCTGTCCCTTCACAGCTCCCTTTGAATCCCTTCACTCTCAAAACACTGGTTGCTTGTGAGAACCGTTGGATCAATTTTCCAATGACCCTCGCAAGGTGGTTGGCTGACTCTCGTTCCTCTTAAGGTGTGCGTATTCTCCCTGCCTCCCTGTCTGCCTCCAAGAGAATTTTACGCTCCAAAGGAGCTTCACTTCCAAAGTATAGGTCTGCTTGCGGTATAAATATACCTACGGGAAGCTCTATCCCCGAGTCCCTGAGGAGCTGCGGTGGACTGTGCCGTTGCGGTATTCTCCCTGCCTCCCTGTCTGCTTCCAAGAGAAGTTTACGCTCCAAAGGAGCTTCACTTCCAAAGTATAGGTCTGCTTGCGGTATATATATATATATATATATACCTACGTGAAACTCTATTTTCCACCGATCAACCCCCCCCCCCCCCCCCCCTCCAACAGTCAAACCCTTACAAGCCGCCCATCGAGCGCACGCGCGGTGGCGTATCTTCCCTCTACTCTCAGCCATTCTACATGGGGGAGTCCAACCTATACTCTGGCGGATTCAACCTCGGCACGTTGGATCCGCTGCTCCGCAGCGTCGGCCTCCTGACTCCGTACGCGTCACCGTTCACGGTGCGTGCAGGGCGCTCGGTTGGTGCACTCGGTCGAGCACCCCGACGCACGCACCCCCAACCACAGCCCCACACTCCCTCACGCACCCCCACGTCTTCCGACCGCACACGTACCCCGACACACCTCCAAGCTTCCCCACTCCCCACGCTTGAGTAAATGTGCCCTTGCCTTCGCCTCAACCCAACCACCTAAACCACCCACCTCCTCCTGCTTACCACCTGCACGTATCCCCTCCCTCTGCCCCCGCCTGCACGCCCTGGCGCCAGCCAACCGTCTCCCTCCCACCAATGGGAGACTGTGCTGGTGGTCTTGTGTGTAAACCTCGCTGACTGTCAACATTCAAGCTGCAGCCTGAAGCCTCGCATTTCTACTCGGGGTTGAGGGTTGAGGGTTGAGGGTTAAGGGTTGAGGGTTGAGGGTTGAGGGTTGAGGTTTAGGGTATAGTTTAGTGTAGGCGCTCCCGGTGTGGTGCGCTTTCGACGACAGCACCCCCCCCCCCCCCCCCTGCCTCCTCCCCCGCTCGGGGTGTAGGCGCTCTTGTTGTGCTATGCTTTCGACGACAACCCCCCCCTGCCCCCCCCCTACTCGCTCCGCGCGCAGAGCGTCCTCGCAATCTCCAATGGGAGGTGTGGATCAACGTGCGCAAACTGGGGCCTCACTTGCTGGCTGCACAGCAAGACGACGCCGAACGCGACCTCGTTCAAGGTGCGGGAGAGAGGCGGCAGTGTGTGTGAGGGGGAGGTGTGGATCGACGTGCGCAAGCTGGGGCCTCGCGTGCTGGCTGCACAGCAAGACGACGCCGGGGGCGACCTCGTACGAGGTACGAGGGGGGAGGGCGGAGGGGGGGGGGAGGGAGCATGGGAGCTGTCAGGAGCAGGTCCCTCATTGGGCCTCATCTGTTGGCTGCACAGCAAGACGACGGCGGGCGCGACCAAGTTCAAGGTGCGGGGAGAGATGCGGGGGTAGGGCGGGGATGGGGGGGGAGAGGGTGGGAACTGTCAGCAGGTCCCCTAGTGGGCCTCATCTGCTGACTGCACAGCAAGACGGCGCCAAATGCGACCTCGTGCAAGGTGCGGGGGCAGAGGACGGCGGTGTGTGGGGGTTGGGGCATGGGAGCTGTCAGGAGCAGGTCCCCCATTGGGCCTCACGTGCTGGCTGCACAGCAAGATGACGTCAGGCGCTCCCATGTTCAAGGTGCGGGGGCAGATGCGGCGGTGTGTGTGTGTGTGTGCGGGGGACGGGGGGGGCATGGGAGCTGTCAGGAGCAGGCAGGAGGCTGTTGAACAGTGAATCGACGTGCTCAAACTGGGGTTTCAACTGCTGGTTGCACAGCAAGGCAACGCTGGGCGCAACCTCGTTCAAGGTGCGGGGGGAGAGGCGGCGGTGTGTGTGCAGGGGGGGGGGGCGGGGGCATGGGAGCTGTCGGGAACCAATCAGGTCCTAGATTGGTCACAAACAGAGGGATTTTCATCACCGTCCAACTCCCTAAAATCTCTCCCTCTCTCCCTCCCTCTCTCCCTCCCTCCCTCCCTCCCTCGCTCGCTCCCCCCCGCGCTCCTCCCTCCCTCGCTCCCTCCCTCCCTCGCTCCCTCCTCCCTCCCTCCCCCCCCTCCTCCCTCCTCTCCCTCCCTCCCTCCCTCACTCACTCCCTCCCTCACTCCCTCCCTCACGCGCTCCTCCCTCCCGCCCTCGATCCCTCCCCCGCTCGCCATGTGCTGCCGACGGTGTCAAAAAAACGGCGTCACCAGCCAGAACGTACACCATCCATCCCCCCTAATAAGATTACTGCCATCCTTCTTGCTAAAACTGCCCTTCCTCCCTCCCCCGCCTGCCGTGAAATGACCACAGTGGCTGACCTATGGCGGCACCGGCCACGAGCAGAACATTCAGCCGGTCTCCTTTTCAGGTGAGGCCTAACCGCCCACACCGTGTCGCACGCAATGCCTGATGCACGTGAAACCAGTCTCCCCTTGCAGCCTAGACATGCAAACAAAGTCTTTAGGAGTCTTCTAGAGCTCAAAACACGCACACACCTCACCCCCTGCACACACACAAGCACACACACACACGCACATGCACGCACACATCCATCCATCCACCCAGCATCCGTCAGAGCATGATACGAGCGCGAGCCGCATGCACCGGAAATACCTGTATGACACACACACACGCACACACACGCACACACACGCACACACACGCACGCAGTCGGCTTCATCGGTGACTCCGACCAAGGAAAGCCAGAGACGCCAAAGATGTGGGCATACTGGTGGGTCCAACAGCGAGGGTGACTAATTCAGGGCTGCTTATCTCAGAAGCCATGCAGAACCCTGAACCCTTGACCTCAACCCTTGTGCCTACTCCCCCCCCCTGCCCGATGCCCCCTGCCCTGCCCTGCCCTGCCCTGCCCTGCCCCACCCCGCCCTGCCCTGCCCTCCCCCGCCACGCCACGCCCCGCCACGCCACGCCACGCCCCGCCACGCCACGCCACGCCACGCCACGCCACGCCATGCCAGGCCACGCCACACCCTGCCCCACCCCCAACGCCCCGCCCGAACCTGCCCTCGGACCGCAGGGCATTCTTCTCTCTGATCGGCGAGTGGCTGGGAGACGCTGCGGCCGCAGACGCGGCTGTGGCGCTCATGAACAAGATTCCCGAGTTCCCCGCACTTGGCAACGACCTCGTGCTGCCGACGTGAGTCCGCGCTGTGCACGGGGGTGCACGGGGGTGCCGATTGGAAGCTTCTCCCGGGAGCACTTTCCGGACTGGACCCCCCGCAACTCTCTCCAGTTTCGACCGATTCGAGCAAGGAGTGGACCATCGAAAGGCCCTTGAGGAGCGCTACAGCATGGGTGCACTGAACGAAGGGCGCGGTTTTGTGGGGACTGCCGCATCGCACCGCATCGCACCGCATGCTCCGCCGCATGGTTTGAGCGCCGCATGTTATACGAGGAGGACGGTGCATTCGCGTGGCGCTTGAACATACGATTCCAGAGTCTTTGGGAGGTCCCTGCGGGTGTATGCGGATGGGTGCGTGCATGCACACATCTAAGATTCCAGGGTCCCCCACGCTCGGCAACAACCTCCTGCGGTGCTTTGCTTTGCTGCCCCACCACCTCGTGTGGGTGGCACTACCGTGGGCTACTCGGGTAGTTCGACACTTTTGGTGGGTCCGTGCCTGTTGCCTGATAGTCCCGCTGGAACTCTGGAACTGACTGTGACCCCGGCAGTGGATTCGTAAACTAATCTCTCCTGATGCAGAGTGAATGCACGGGGATACAAAACCAGGAGGTTGGTCCTCTCATAGGCGGTCTGCCACCAATGGCGGTAAACAGGCGGTAATAATTAGATGCCTGCAGGATGGCTTACCCGCCTGAACCCCGACAATTTTGCCCGAAATGTCAAATCGACGATTTCACACTTTTCCTATAAAAAAAAAGGCTGCTGCGGGAGCAATTTAGCAGTTCCGCCTGTGTCTAGGCGGTACGAATGAATTATTCAGAGTCAATTGAGGGAGCACTGGTTGGTGCATTGAGTGCACGGCGCACGCCACGCACCCCGCTGCTTGTCCGCTTCCGTTCCTGTTGGTGGGGTGTTGGTGGTGTTTGGACCTTGGTTGGCCTCGGAGACTACGGCCAGGCTGGGTCGGGGCTGGGCTGAGCTGAATTCGGCTGGGCTGGGCTGGGCTGGGCTGGGCTGGGCTGGGCTGGGCGGGGCCGGGCTGGGGGGGCGGGGCGGAGAAGAAACTTCTCAATAGCAGCGGAAAATACTCACGCCGCGGCACGTGCCCATGCGTTGCTTGCCCCCCCACCCCCCACCCCCCCGCAGCTACGTCCAGGGCGAGATGTTCAGCCACATGCTCGGCGGCGCCGCTGGCTCCGCCCCGACTGAGTATCTGAGGTGGCCAAACGACCACTACATTCCAAAGTGGTACATCAACGTTACGGGCGTCGACGCGGACGACATCTGGCCACTGTACGCAGACGCAGAGGCGTTCCTGCCGGCTGCGTGATAGCTGGCAGGTCACAACCAAAACTAGACACGGCCGTGGGGACAGCACGGGCAGTTAACGGTATGCCCCTTCTTGATGCATCGGATTGAGGGGGTGAAGGTCAAACACGGAGCTGAAATGCTGCGTGTGATGTAGCTGTCTGTCAATCTTCTCAACCATTGCCGGTGCCGCATGGGCGTGCAAGGCCCATGTTTGTCTGGTCTGTGCTCCCTCGCAGCATGCCATTGCCCAGCCATTGTCCCTGAGCCACACAGGGTTTAGTGTGGCTCAGTGTGTTTTCCTTTTTTTCGTGTTTCCGGAACACTGTGAACGGTGGAAGTGTGAATGGTGGAAGTGTGGCCGCCGTAAAACCACAATTCTACGCCGAATCGAGCTCTGAAAGATGCTGAATTCTTCTACTCGTCAAGGGCTTTCCGTGTCCGTCGATATAATCTGCTTCGACCAAGTCGCCTAGGCGCTACAGTTGGTCAAACTATAGTGTCGTGAAGCATTGACCTTGCTGTAGCTCCCTGCAGATTTGGAAGTTTGATATGGGACTTGAACCTGAGGAACCCCCCTCATAAGTAGACTAGTGATGTTGGTGTGGTGCAGCAGATGGAGGTGGGGGAGAAGCAGCAGACGTTGGCAGTGGAGGGAGACAAGGAGATGGCCATCTAGATGGTCAACTGACCAACACCGACCCTGACCGCGGCAACTTACGCCTTTGCCCAGGGCCACTGCTCATGTATTTAGGCTGGGGCTACTAGAAGTAGACTAGTAATGCTGCTGTGACACATGCGTGTTGACGCCATGGTGTTGTCGCGTGTGCTCGAACACGTTTGTGGTGGTTAACTGCAAAACCGTGTTCTCCCACCGTGTTCTCCCAAAAAATGACCGTGTTCCGTATCGTAGTATGTCACCTTGTTCTCTACCGTGTTCCGTGTTGTGCAACCCTGGAGCCACACCGTCGCTACCTCAAGGCGCCACGTCACGCCCATCAACGCACACACACCTACCACCACCACTGGCTGCTGCTGCTGCTGCTGCTGCTGCAGCTCTCTGCTGCAGGCCGCCCGCAAACGCGGCACATTAGTATCATCTTGAGCATACGTACACGCGTGTTGTCGCATCCGAGCATCCGCATCCTGCGCAGGGCGAACGCAACGGCCGCGCGCCCCGTCTGGCGAACGGTGGGGCTAGCGGCCAGCGCGGGCGTACCACTCAGCATGAGAACGGCGGTGACATAGTCGGTGCGCCTCCTCGAGTAACACGCAGCTTTTTTTACAGTTTTTGCATGTGCGCGCCCGGAGGACTCCGAGGCGTGGGTTAAGGTCTAGATTAAAAGTCTAGGGGGGCTCTACTGGAAGAACACGCAAGGCCACGCAGCGCGCCAGCCTGCCATGCCACACGCAGCTGTATCCATGCAGCATCGCGCGCGGTGAGGCCGCCACGAGTGGGACCACTGGGCCCGGCTCCTGCCCGCTCAGGCCGACACCCCGCACTCGCAGCGACAGCCTCCTTGCCAGCGGGGAGGGCCGCAGACAGCTTCGGCTGTGGGGGGAGTACAGGCGGGAGGCGGCGGGCCGCGACGGCCCTCCTCTCTCGGCAGGCAGCCCAGCGTTCACCACTGAAACCTCGGGGGTGAGGCGACAGTCACTGAGTGAGGCGGGGCATCAACGTGGTCGCGGTGGCTCCACGACTCCAACACTTGCTGCAGCAGCACAGGGGCATGGTCGCCTCGGGCGGCGCGCACCGCAGAGGACGAGCCGGAGGGCGAGCGCGCGGCAGGTCGCGGCCGGTCGCGCGGGCACCGAACGGGTCTGCAGCGCCGCCGCCGTCTGCAGCACGCCAGCAGCAGAGGCAACAGGCCTCGAGGGAGGGGCTTGCCGACGCCAGCTGCACGTTGAGCGCGACGCGGTTGAGGGCGTGTTGGAGTGCCATCAGCTCAGCGTCGGTGACGGTGCGTAGGCCAGGCAGGTGGGACACGAGTGCAAAGCCTTACGCCTACCGGTCATCGCGCCGCAGCACCGGCTCCGTACACCTGCGCCGGCCACCGCACCAACCGCTGACCCACCGAGAGCTCCAGCTGCAGCAGGGGGTGGCGCACAGCGGGGCGGTGCCGCCCCAGCCGGCTGCCGTGCTGAAGGGCCGACACACACAGCGGGCCCCCGCCATGCTCAACGGCTGACAAACGCGGCGTGCCGAGCGCTCCAAGGCCCTCGAGCAGGCGAGCAAGCAGGGGCGGCAGCGACACGCCCACATGGCCAGCGTGGCTGAGCACAAGCGCAGACGGCAGCCCTGCGTCAGCCGCTCCCATCCCCGTCGCAGACAGCAGCAGCCATCAGAGGGCGATCAGGGCGGCACCCGGGGCGGTCTTGTGGCAGCACCACTGGCAGTGGCAGCAGCAGCACCAGTGGGGGCCGCCACGACACGCCGCTGCTACAGCGCAGTGTGGCAGCGCTGTGTGTGGACGGCGGAGAGGTCAGAGAACTGGTGCAAAGAATTGTTGTGGCGAGCGTAATAATTTACGCCTTTACTTAATTTCTTAAGATATATAGTACCCAAATTCTGAGCAATTTGCATCGCCTAACCATGTCCAAAGCGGCAAAGCATCAGACTTAGACATCCTGTGGTCGTGGGTTCGAGCCCCACATCGGGTGAATGTCGGTTCACAACATAATGGGATCGCTCCCCATTCGCTACCAGCCCGGTTAGCTCAGTTGGTAGAGCGCAGGACTCTTATACGGCGGAAATATTCCTTTTGGTTGGCTGGTGAAAAATGTAGGATCCACACGCCAAACCCACGCAGTTACAGTTACATCGGCTTTCCAGCAAAGACTACCTCTAGTCCTAGTACCACCGCCTAGACCCAAGTCCAGTTCTGGCCCTAACAATACTTGTGAGGGGCGGTAGCCACCAGCCGGCTGCCTGCCAACGTGTGAAGTCCCAGAGCAAAAAGGAGAGCTATTGTGCGACGCCTCCAAAATAGGTCCTAACTGCTTCTAGGGGATAGGGGGGCACGTGGCGCTTGCCAATCTACTTGACCGCCGTGGTGGAGGGGCCGGCGCCTGAGTGGCAGCCCGACCGTACACCACGGCTCTCCACTCGCTCCCCATTCGCTACCAGCCCGGTTAGCTCAGTTGGTAGAGCGCAGGACTCTTATACGGCGGAAATATTCCTTTTGGTTGGCTGGTGAAAAATGTAGGATCCACACGCCAAACCCACGCAGTTACAGTTACATCGGCTTTCCAGCAAAGACTACCTCTAGTCCTAGTACCACCGCCTAGACCCAAGTCCAGTTCTGGTCCTAACAATTACTTGTGAGGGGCGGTAGCCACCAGCCCGCTGCCTGCCAACGTGTGAAGTCCCAGAGCAAAAAGGAGAGCTATTGTGCGACGCCTCCAAAATAGGTCCTAACTGCTTCTAGGGGATAGGGGGTCAAGTGGCGCTTGCCAATCTACTTGACCGCCGTGGTGGAGGGGCCGGCGCCTGAGGGGCAGCCGGACCGTACACCACGGCTCTCCACCCGACCCTATCCTGAGCACGCTCAAACGCCGTGTCCGAAAAAGTCTTCCAATCAGAACGAGTGCCACTAGTTTCGCCTAGCTGCTGAATCAGTAGCTTAAGAAAATAGTGTCCGGGAGGAGGCTGGAGGCCGGCCTTGCTGCCGAGCCACATCCATTGTGCAGTCAAAAGTCGTACGAGGAAGACGAGAAGCCGGCATGCGCATCACATGGCCTAGCCACTGCATTGATCGCTTTGCCACAAGGCTCTCAATTGGCTCAGTGTCGCACGCCTGCCGAATATAAGTTAATCTGTGCCGGTCGACCAGGCGCACACCCAGAATGCGACGAAGGCAGTTAGAGTGGGCAACCTCCAATCGAGTCAGTTGTGTTTTAGTAGGGGCCCATGTTTCGCAGCCGTACAGAAAGTGGGGCAGCACGAAAGTGTTGTAAACCCGCATCTTAGACTGCACTTGCATCTTCTTGCTGGCCCAAATCTTATCAAAAGACGCAAACACGCCCAGCGCGCGACCGACACGCACACCGATCTCCTTTTCCACACCACCACTCTGGGTTATCCAACTCCCTAGATACTTAAATGCAGAGACGGTCTTCACTTCACCACCAGTCAGCGCAAACGTGGGCAGATCCGCGTCAAAATCTGCTGGCAAAATCATCACTTCTGTCTTGGCGGCGTTGATTTGCATGCCAAAGCTAGAGGACACTTTGTCAAGGATTTTCAGCATAAGCGCCAACTGAGCTGGGTCATGCGAGAACAAACATAAATCGTCGGCATACATCAGCATTACTATGCGCTCAACCGACGACGACAACACAGAGCCGCCGGCTCGGGTCACGACTGACACGCCAGCCCCCTCTGGCATCATGTCTAGCGCCTTTTTCACTATGTGGTCAATAAAAACATTGAACAACACAGGAGCAATGACGCACCCCTGTCGCACACCAGACGACACGGGGAATTCGTGCCCGATTTTCCCAGCCAGCCGCACGGCAGCTGCGGTGTTGGTGTGAAGATCCTCCAACAGATCAATAATGTGCGGATGAACACTATATAATCTAAGGACTCTCCACAGTGCCGCACGGTTTATGCAATCGTAAGCTTTAGAATAGTCGACAAATGCCACAGCCATGCATTGTTTGTACTCGGCATGTGCCGCGCTCAGCGAGCGCAGAGTAAAAATTGCATCAACAGTGCCTCTGCTTTTTCTGAAACCACACTGAGCCTCATGCAACTGACCATCAACCTGCGTGGAGACGCGGTGCAGAAGTATGGCAGCGTACACTTTCCCGGCAATAGAGAGAAGGCTTATACCGCGGTAGTTACCAGGGGAGTCACGCGGACCCTTCCCCTTATATAACGGTGTGATAATAGCAGTTTTCCATTCCCTCGGGGCTCTCCCCGACCGCCATGCGGCGATGATGACCCGGTGGAGCCATGCGATGGCAGGTGGGCACCGCAACAGCATGGCGTCCAGCTGGTCACCGCCCGGAGCGGCGGCCGAGCGCAACGCTCGCACACACCATGTCAAAGCCGATAAAGCGCCTGATAAAGCCACTCGACCGACCTGGCTCATGGCACCTGCTGGCCTAGCCGTCGCTGCGCCCGCTCGGCTCGTGGCTGCAGAACCTGCTGATGCGCGTGCATCAATTGAACGAGTGGACCGACCAACCTGGGGATGCCCAAGGTCGTGTGAATGTCCGGGTGGCCAGCTAGAGTCATGCCTGTTCGACTTGCAGTCGTTCGTGACCGCAGTGATGCAGATGACTGCGCGCCGCAACGACTGGCAACGATAAGGCCATCATCCTGACAGGGTGACCAAGCAGCAGCCAGACCAGATCGAAGTCCTGGCCCCCGACGGCGAGTTCATCCACTGCCTGTCGCTGGAGGGCTGCCAACCCCGGTGCAATGGACTGTGCTATTTGGCTGGTGTGCGTGGAGAGTCCTTAGATTATATAGTGTTCATCCGCACATTATTGATCTGTTGGAGGATCTTCACACCAACACTGCAGCTGCCGTGCGGCTGGCTGGGAAAATTGGGCACGAATTCCCCGTGTCGTCTGGTGTGCGACAGGGGTGCGTCATTGCTCCTGTGTTGTTCAATGTTTTTATTGACCACATAGTGAAAAAGGCGCTAGACATGATGCCAGAGGGGGCTGGCGTGTCAGTCGTGACCCGAGCCGGCGGCTCTGTGTTGTCGTCGTCGGTTGAGCGCATAGTAATGCTGATGTATGCCGACGATTTATGTTTGTTCTCGCATGACCCAGCTCAGTTGGCGCTTATGCTGAAAATCCTTGACAAAGTGTCCTCTAGCTTTGGCATGCAAATCAACGCCGCCAAGACAGAAGTGATGATTTTGCCAGCAGATTTTGACGCGGATCTGCCCACGTTTGCGCTGACTGGTGGTGAAGTGAAGACCGTCTCTGCATTTAAGTATCTAGGGAGTTGGATAACCCAGAGTGGTGGTGTGGAAAAGGAGATCGGTGTGCGTGTCGGTCGCGCGCTGGGCGTGTTTGCGTCTTTTGATAAGATTTGGGCCAGCAAGAAGATGCAAGTGCAGTCTAAGATGCGGGTTTACAACACTTTCGTGCTGCCCCACTTTCTGTACGGCTGCGAAACATGGGCCCCTACTAAAACACAACTGACTCGATTGGAGGTTGCCCACTCTAACTGCCTTCGTCGCATTCTGGGTGTGCGCCTGGTCGACCGGCACAGATTAACTTATATTCGGCAGGCGTGCGACACTGAGCCAATTGAGAGCCTTGTGGCAAAGCGATCAATGCAGTGGCTAGGCCATGTGATGCGCATGCCGGCTTCTCGTCTTCCTCGTACGACTTTTGACTGCACAATGGATGTGGCTCGGCAGCAAGGCCGGCCTCCAGCCTCCTCCCGACACTATTTTCTTAAGCTACTGATTCAGCAGCTAGGCGAAACTAGTGGCACTCGTTCTGATTGGAAGACTTTTTCGGACACGGCGTTTGAGCGTGCTCAGGATAGGGTCGGGTGGAGAGCCGTGGTGTACGGTCCGGCTGCCCCTCAGGCGCCGGCCCCTCCACCACGGCGGTCAAGTAGATTGGCAAGCGCCACTTGACCCCCTATCCCCTAGAAGCAGTTAGGACCTATTTTGGAGGCGTCGCACAATAGCTCTCCTTTTTGCTCTGGGACTTCACGTTGGCAGGCAGCCGGCTGGTGGCTACCGCCCCTCACAAGTAATTGTTAGGGCCAGAACTGGACTTGGGTCTAGGCGGTGGTACTAGGACTAGAGGTAGTCTTTGCTGGAAAGCCGATGTAACTGTAACTGACATGGCCAGGTCGCCCTCTGCAGGGGTGGAGGCGAGAGCGGGAGATCGGGCATGTGTAGGGTGTGGGGGACAAGCTTGAGAGAAGTCGGGCAGCCGAGACGGGGGAGCAGGCGGACTCACTCAGCGCAGGGGTCAGCTCGGCCAGCGAGCGCTTTGTCTCCCCGAGCAGCGTGTTCATGCGCTCCAACTGTGTGGCCGCCTGTGGGCCACACACTCTGCTATGCCCGTCAGATTTGGTGGCGCGTGTCCGGGACGAACGGCAGCGGCAGACGCATGCTGTTACAGCTATGTCCAGCAAGGAGTCGGCACGAAGGGTGCTACATGTCAGGGCCAGCCAGTGGCCTAACATCGCGAGATTCAATAGATGCCTCTCTGTTAAGAGGGTAGAGCAGGAGCTCGCACCTGCTCTCCTTTTATTGAAGGCCCAGTGGCTCAGCTGTTGAGATGTGACGGGCCGAGCTCGGCCAGACACACATGCTGAAAGGCGGGGGACGCTTCAGCTTCCGCCAGCTTCGCTCGGTTCGGTTACAGACGCTCGCTGGGGTCGTGGCGCGTGACGGCGGTGAGGCGCCCCCAGCTGGCGTTACCGGGCGCGTTGCCCGTCGGGAGAGCGGGCCGCACGGTGGTCACGGCCACGCCCACAGCTAGAGGTAACTTAAGACGCTGGAAGAGGCGGTGGGAGCAGTCGCAACTCAGTGTGATCTGCGCCTTACAGAGTATTGTCACTCGTGGCGTGGCTTCCAATCCGACTTGTCCGATCAACTCCCCCAACTCCCAATCCAAATGTCCGCCCCACAAAATCACACACAGCAAATATCACACGCGTGCGACACGCGCCACACACGGGGCGACGCCGCGCCACACGCGCGCGCGACACGCGCCACACGCGGGGCGCCGCCGCGTCACGCGCTCTGCGACGTCGACACGGGCGCTGGCCGCACAGGCGGTGCCTGCGCCTGTGCCGACGGCGGCGGCACAGCCACCGGCGTTGTACCAAATAACGATGCCCGCCTGCGGCTGGCCTTGCCACCGCCGCCGCCGCTGCCGTTGGCACCGCCGCCGTTGCTGCTCTCGTCGTCCGAGTCGTCGTCCAAGTCGAGGAGCGCGAGCAGCTCAAGCTCTCGCGCCTGCTGCTCGCTCATAAACCCGGCGTCGCCCCCGCTGTGCGCCGATGCAGACGCGGATGCTGACGCAGCAGCAGCCGCCGCGGCGACCGCTGCGACTGACGAGGACGACGCGAGCGGCGCGGAGGGCGCCTCTGCGGGCCCTGACGACGCGAAGATCGGCGAGGCGCGCAGCTTTGGGACGTCCTCCTGGAAATGGAAGGCGGAGGGGGGAGGGTGGGCGGCAGGTTGGGGATGGGATGGGATGGTGGGCGAGGCGCGAAGCTTTGGGACGTCCTCCTGGAAATGGAAGGCGAGGGGAGGGGGAAGGGAGGAGGGGGGGGGCAGATGGGAGGGGGAGGGGGTGGGTGGGGGCGGGTGCGCAGCTCTGCGACGTCCTCTTGGAAATGGAAGGCGAGGGGGAGAGGGAAGGGGGGGGGGGGGGAGGCGCGCAGCTATGGGACGTCCTCCTGGAAATGGGCTGGCGCGACACGCAGCTCTTGGACGTCGAGAGTGTGATGGGCAGGGAGATGTCGGGCATGCACTCCCAACTGCCTCGAATTTGAACCGCCCTCTTGGATAACTACCACACAAACTTTGAACGTGACGTCGTCCGGCGGCGTTTGCGTCAGTCGCCGCCCTCCGCCGGTCGGGCAGCAGCGACGAGATGTCCAAAAGGATGTCCTCCCAACGACCTTGGATTTGAACCACCACCCCAACACCTAGTGAGGCCCCCCCAACTGCCCCGAATTTGAACCGCCCCGTCCCAATAACTACGCGCGCACAAACCTTGAACGTTACGTCGTCGACCGACGCAAACGCCGCCGCCCTCCGCCGATCGGGCAGCAGCGACGAGATGTCGGGCAGGATGTCCTCCGGCGAAAGCGTCGAGTCAAAGTCCTCTGGGAGCAGCGAGCGCAGCGAGCGCGCGCCGCCGTCGGCGGTGGCGCTGCTGGTGGCGGCGGCGCTGCGGGCGGTGGCGGGGCCGGAGCCCGTGCTGCTGCCGGTGGCCTTCTCGCGCGCAGTGAAGAAGTTCTGGGGTGGTGGTGGTGGCGGGTGGGGGGTTAGGTTGGGGTTTGGGGTGAAGGGTTTTAGGGTTTACGGCGCGGTGAATACGTTCTGGGAGGGTGGTGGTGAGTGGGGGTTTAGGTAGGGGTTCAGGGTTTAGGGTTTTAGTTTTTTTGGGGTTTTGGGGTAAGGGTTTTGGGTGCGGTGAAGAAGTTCTGGGAAGGTGGTGGTGGTGGTGGTGGTGGTGGGCGGAGGGTTAAACAGCCGTCAGCTGGGGCTGTGCAAAGGGATGGTGGTGGATTTCCCAGTCTTGTGCGACGCCACTTATGATGTACTGTGCCGGCGCTTGGCCCGGGCCCCGACTGAAGTGCGACAGGGCGGAGAGCGTGGTACGCACTAGCTAGGGGGGGTTGGTTGGGGTCCTGGGGCTGTCTATTGAACAGGAACTCAATACAAACGCCTGAAAGCACCCAGCCGCGTCAGTGCGGGTATACAGATGATGATGCCAGTATGAAGAGATACACACACACACACATATACACGCACACAGTGATGACGACAGTATGAAGACACACACACACACAACACACACACACATGCGGCATGGCGGGCGGGCGCCACGTGATGAACGGAGGAAAAGGAGGGTGGCCAGGCTGGCTGCCCGAACTGAGACGCATGGCGCGACCATATGTACTAGAGCTAGGGGGATGGACACAGTCAATGTGTATCCACTCAGTGGACTAGTGCGGGTGATAGTATCTGCCTGCCTCAGGGAATGAGTGCGCAAGCACAAGTCTAATATGCCATTAAAGGCGTCCAACAAGACTGTAAAATCAACCACACACACACACACACACACACACACACGCACGCACGCACACAAACACAACACACACGCACACACACTGTGATGATGACAGTATGCTGAGGCACGGGTGCGGGCCCACAACCTGTTTCGGTTCATCCCTCGCCCCGAGGCCGATTTAGATGCGCGGATGCGTGAGCTTGTGAACCCTCGGCCAGGCCACGAGAACCCCAGGCTGGCACGAGTTGGCCGACTTTCTTTTCGCCCGTTTTGAGACACGCACTCGGTGCACAGCAACCATGCTGGCACGCTAGGGGTAGAATTTTGACAGCGCCCGGCCTCTTTCCTAGGGTATAATGCGCCATCAAAGGCGCCCGACGGACTGTAAAATCGACCACAGTAGGGAGGCGCGGACTTTTGAGTGACTTTGAGAAGAAGAAAAAACCCGACACCAGGTCCCTCTGTGCTGAGTGCCTGCATACACTACAAGCGCCCCACACCCCCGCCCCCTCCCCTTCCCTGCCCCCCGACCAAGCTTGCTTGCCTGCAGCGTTGACAGCAGGCCGGAGAGAGCGGAGCCGACGGTCGCGCCCGGGCGTGTCGTGAAGTTGTAGGGCACCTGTGAGAGTGTGCGTGTGTGTGCGTGTGTTTGCGTGTGTGTGTGTGTGTGCGTGTGGTGCGGGGCGCGTCGTAAAGTTGTAGGAGGGCACCTGTGTGTGTGTGCGTGTGTTCAGAGCCGTAACACAGCTTGCCCGTGTGCCGCGGCCAAACCGAGCGCCCTCCCCCCTCCCTCCCCCTCCCTTCCCCCCCCCTCCCTCTCTCCTTCCCTCCTTCCCTCACACATTCACACCAACCGACCCACCTCAAACACGTACTGCTGCTCCGCCTGCCGCTGCCGCAGGTCCTCTGCACGGTCGACCATGCCCAGCTCCTCCTCCATCGTGATCCACGTGAGCCAGACCTTGGACGACTGGGGGTCGACCTTGATGGCGGCCTGGGGTGTGTGTGTGTGTGGGGGGGGAGGTGTGTGTGCGTGTGTGATCTTAGTCAGACCTTGGACGACTGAGGGTTGACCTTGATGGCGGCCTGGTGCATGTGTGTGTGTGTGTGTGTGAGGTGTGTGTGTGTGTGATCCAAGTCGGCCAGACCTTGGACGACTGGGGGTCGACCTTGATGGCGGCCTACGGTGTGTGTGTGTGTGTGGGGGGTAGGTGTGTGTGTGTGAAGGGGGGGGGGAGGTGTGTGTGTGTGTGTGTGGTCCAAGTCAGCCAGACCTTGGACGACTGAGGGTCGACCTTGGGGGTGGGGGGGGGGCATGTGTGTGTGTGTGCGTGAGTGTGTCACGCCAACCAGACCTTGGAGGACTGTGGGTCGACCTTGATGGCAGCCTACGGTGTGTGTGTGTGTGTGTGTGTGTGTGTGTGGTCGATTTTACAGTCCATCGGTCGCCTTTGATGGCGTAATAGGCTTGTGTCACACACACACATACCTGAATATTTTTTTCACTTCAACCAGACCTTGGAGGACTGCGGGCCAGCCTTTGTAAGCAACCCAGCGCCAAATCATCGCAGTCTCTCCTTGAACAGCTAGCGTGCCAGCTTTACCCCCTGCCTCCTCTACGTCACCGCCCACACACCAAATCACACTATCACACTGTGCAATTCACACCATCTCCCACACCTTGAACAGCTCGCGCGCCAGCCCCACGTTCCCCTGCCTCCTCTCGACCACTGCCCACGCGTGCAAGTGGCCCTCCCCACCTGCCCCACACCCCACACCAAATCACACTAGCACACTGTGTGATTCACACTTTCTCCCACACCTTAAACAGCTCGCGCGCCAGCCCCACATTCCCCTGCCTCCTCTCCACCACCGCCCACGCGTGCGAGATAGCCCTGCCCCACACCCCACACGCCAAATCACACTATCACACAGTGTGGTTCAAACTTTCTCCCACACCTTGAACAGCTCGCGCGCCAGCCCCACGTTCCCCTCACTCCGCTCCAGCACAGCCCACGCGTGGAAGATGAAGACCGTGTCGCGCGACCGAGGGTCGGCCCACACACCCTCCTGGAAGAGCTCGCGTGCACGCTCGCCGTTGCCCTGCAGAATGTGTGAGAGAGAGTGAGAGAGAGAGAATAGAGAGAGAGAGAGAGAGTGAGAGGGTGAGTGAGAAAGAGAGAGGGTTGTTGCGTCCGCCCACACGCCCTCCTGGAGGAACTCGCGTGCGCGCTCGCCGTTGCCCTGCAGAGTGTGTGTGACCGAGAGAAAGTGAGAAGATATAAAGAGATATGAGTCAGAAGGAGAGAAAAAGAAAGAGAGAAAAAGAGAGAGAGCTGTTGCGGCCGCCAACACGCCCTCCTTCGCCGCTGCCCTGCAGAGTGTGCGTGTGTGAGCAAGGGAGCGAGGGAGCGAGAGAGCAAGCGAGGGAGGGAGAGAGGGAGGGAGCGAGGGAGGGCGAGGGCGAGGGAGCAAGGGGGAGAGGGTGAGGGAGACACACACAACACACACACACAAAACGCCCACCAGGCTCGCTTCCATGCACCCCCACGCCTGCCACAAGTGTAGGTGCGACGGGTCCGCTCGAACGCCCGCCTCGAACAGCTTGCGAGCTTCGTCTGTGCGTCCGCGCTCTTTTTGTACAATTGCCCACGCCTGCAGGGTGTGTGTGCGTGCGTGTGTGCGTGTTTGTGTGTATGTGTGTGCGTGCGCGCACGTGTGTGCATGTGTGTGTGTGTGCCCTGCAGTGTGCATGTGTGTGTGTTTGTGGAGCACGCTGGCGACGTCCGTGCGTCCGCGCTCCTTCTGCACAGTTGCCCACGCCTGCGGTGTGTGTGTGTGTGTGTGTGTGTGTGTTTGCGCTAAATCGTCCGTGCGACAACGCTCTTTCTGCACAATTGCCCACGCCTGCAGAGGGTGTGTGTGTGTGTGTTTGTGTGTGTGTGTGTGTATGGTTGTGCTAGCGTCGTCCGTGCGTCAACGCTCCTTCTGCACAATTGCCAACGCCTGTGGTGTGTGTGTGTATGTGTGTGTACGTGTGTTTTAGTTGGACGCTCCCTCCCACACTTCCCCACACTTGTCCACACCTGGTAGATCGCGGGGTCCGTCGGGTTCAGCTGGTTCAGCAGCTAGCAATGCCAAGACCCCCTTAAGAAGAAGGAGAGCATGTAAATTGTTACTTAAAGTTTGCCCACACTCCCCCACGCTTCCACACCTGGTAGATCGCGGGGTCTGTCGGGCTGAGCTGGTTCCCGCGCGTCAGCAGCTGGGAATGCCAAGACCTCCCCTTGGGATGCATTTTCTTTGTTTTTTCTTTGTTTTTTTTCAGAAGGCCCCTCCCTCCCACACTGCCCCACACTCCCCCACACTCGTCCACACCTGGTAGATCGCCGGGTCTGTCGGGTTGAGCTGGTTCCCGCGCGTCAGTAGCTGCACGCACAGCTCCACGTTGCCCTGCTTCCGCTCCCACATCGCCCACGCGAGGTGCACGTAGCGTGAGCGCGGGTTGACGCCCAGGGCACGCTTGAAGAGGTAGCGAACCTGTGGGTTTGGCATGGGTTTGGCATGGATTTAGAATGGGTTGAGTAGAATTTAGCATGGGTATTGCATGGTTTCTCAACCTATCAAGGCATGGGTAGGTAAGGGGGAAAGGGGGGGGGGGGCGAGGCGCACGTAGCGCGAGCGCGGGGTGACCCCAAGAGCACGCTTGAAGAGGTAACGCACCTGGTGTGTGTGTGTGTGTGCGTGGTGGTGAGGTAGCGGTGGTGGTGGTGGGGGGAGGTGCACGTAGCGCAAGCGTGGATTGTCGACGAGGGCGCGCTTCAATAAGTAGCACACCTGCTTTTCAACCCCACGCCAGTCACAGCGCAACACACACACGCGCACACACACACCCTCCAGCTGCCCCCTTCACCCACCCACACCCTCACACAAACACGCACCGCGGTTGGGCCCCCCTGCTTTGCCTCCAGCAGCGCCCGCGTTTGCCACAGCGAAACACACACACACACACACATGCGCACAAACAAACACACACACACACACACAAACGCACACACACACGCACCGCGGTTGGGCCCCCCTGCTTCGCCTCCAGCACTGCCCACGCTTGCGACAGCGCAACACACACCACCCTCCAGCTGCCCACTTCACACACACACACACACTCCCCCTCCCCCCCCCACAGGTCTTCATCGCATGCGTCGTTCTTGCCGCTCTCTACCCTCGCCCCAACGTTGCATGGGCGATGCTGGGCCTGACTGTCGACGCTGCGTTGCGCGCTACCCGCGCTATAATTAGGGCGCGGCACGGTATACGTATACGGTATAGACCGTATGTATACCGTGACGGTATAAATACCGTATACGGCGGGATGTGCACCGTATACAGCATTTTTTGGAAAACAAGTAAAAGGCGTAAAGGCTCCAACTCCCTTGAAACTGCATGGATTTCGATGATTCGACTTGCAGTGGACAGGTAATGACAAGGGCTATCCAGAACAACGCTTGGACGCAGCATAGGATGGAGGGAAGAATATGGTGATTGCATGGGACGCAGGGACGCTCCGGCTGCCATGCAGTGAGAAAAAACTAGTTTTGTGTTTCCTCTCTACCAAACACAGCAAAGTCAGCTTATTAGATTGGATTTGTGATGCCCATCATGCCAGGCATCCAAATCCACCATTCCCGCCTCAATTGGATAAAGGAATCAAGGGTATACACGTATACCCTTGTATATGGTATACATTATACGGTATTATGCGGTATACGGGCCCACGTACACGGTATACTGCCGCGCCCTACACACACACACACACACGCACACACACGCTCACCCCCATCGGGTCCCCCTGCTTCGCCTCCAGCACCGCCCATGCCTACCACAGCGCAACACACACACACGCACACACACACGCACACACACACACACACACGCACACACACATACACCCTCCAGCTGCCCCCTTGACCCACCCACCCACCCTTGACCCACACCCACACTCACCGCCGTAGGGTCCCCCTGCTTCGCCTCCAGCACCGCCCACGCCTGCCACAGCGCGACAGACGCCCCGCCCTCCAGCGTACGCGTGCCCTCCTCAAACCATGCGCGCGCTTCTTCTACACGCCCGACCTGTGTGTGTGTGGTGGTGGTGGGGTGTGTGTGTGGGGGGGAGTGTGTGTGTGTGTGTGTGCGTGTGTGCGTGTGTTGGTGAGCGTACGCGTGCCCTCCTCAAACCATGCTCGAGCCTCTTCCACACGCCCGACCTGTGTGTGTGTGCGTGCGTGTGTGGGTGCATGTTGGGGGAGGGGCCTCTCAAACCACGCACGCGTTCTGGCTACCCCCCCCCCACACACACACACACGCATGTGCACACACACACACACACACACGCACACCTGCGCCGCCATCACCGCGAGCGCGTTGTAAAGGCACGCGCTCTGGCTCTGGCTGCGCCTCTCATACACACACACACACACTCACACCTGCGCCGCCATCACCGCGAGCGCGTTGTAAAGGTACGCGTTCTGGCTCTGGCTGCGCCTCCCATACACACACACACACATACACGCACACACCTGCGCCGCCATCACCGCGAGCGCGTTGTAGAGGTACGCGTTCTGGCTCTGGCTGCGCCTCCTGCACTTCTGGATCCCCTGTATTCGGGGGGGGGGGGGGGGGGGGGGGGGCACACTCAGAAATGAAGCGTGAGGTGGACATCAGATGGACATCAGACACCAGTCTCCTTCACCACGTGTACACGCCAGGGGTTTCCTTGGGGTCAGTCATCCTTTCGTTCTTTGCTGAGAAGGGTTTCCCGGCTTTGAGGGAGTTGGGCTGCAGCCTGGGGACTCGCTGCAAAAAGTGACGATTCCACACTTTTCCCCTGAAAAAACATCACCTCCGCACGTTGTTTTCCTGAACTGTCAGAGACGCGCCCCCTGGGCACACATTTTTCTGTTTCCCGATCGGGAAGGAAACCCCTGGCACACGCCGAATCGATTGTTCTGGGATTTGGCCAAGAACAGCCCCGGGGCATGGCACACAATTTTGGCACACGCGCCTGCATCATCTACGACAGGTCACACGCACGGCATGTAGTTGCCCACACCATGCCCCGCCTGCATCCAACACACACACACACACACACACACACACACACACACAAGATGCCCCCAAGGCTTGCCTGCATCCACAGATCGCGCACCCGCAATTTGCACCCGCATTTAGTTGCCCTCGGAGCGCTCCAGCACACACACACACACACACAGTCCAACACGCCATCCAGGGCGTCTAGGCAGACTGTAAAATCATAAAAAAGAAACGCGCACCTGCATCCACAGATCTCGCGCCCGCATGTAGTTGCCCTCGGAGCGCTCCAGCATTCCCCACTTGTGCCACGCGCACGCGTGCGTCTCGTCGACAACAACGGCGGCATCGAAGAGCTTGCGCGCCGCGGCGATGTTGCCGGTCTGTGTGTGTGTGTGTGTGTTTGTTCCAGCGCACGCGTGCGTCTCGTCGACAGCAACGGCGGCATCGAAGAGCTTGCGAGCCGCGGCGATGTTGCCGGTCTGGTGTGTGTGTGTGTGTGTGCTCCAGCGCAGGCGTGCGTCTCGTCGACAACAACGGCGGCATCAAAGAGCTTGCGCACGGCAGCAATGTTTCCAGTCTGTCCGAAGCAGGGGGTGGCGGGGGGCAGTGTGTGTGTATGTGTATGTGTATGTTGGTTGGCCAGAGTGGCAGCCCTCCCCAGGCCCCCCCAAACCAAGGAAACTATCCACTCGATTCAGGCGCTGGTCGGTCACCCGCTATTCGAAAGACATCCCAGTGCACGGGTCAGACTTCGTAACAATTGCCGGGGTGTATTGCTGTAAGTAGTACAGGCATTGCCGGTGCATGTGAACGGCCTCATGTAACGCTTGGTTGGTTGGTTGGTTGGTGATGCATGCGTGTCAGCGACGCGTGCGCCTCGTCGACAGCCACGGCGGCATGTAACAGCTTGCGGGCCGCGGTCTGGTGTGTGTGTGTGCGTGTGTGCGCGCGTGTTGCCGGTCTGGTGTGTGTGTGTGTGCGCGTGTGTGTGTGCATGCGTGTGTGTGTGTCAGCGCACGCGTGCGTCTCATATGCACTGCGCCCCCCCCCTCCTGCCCCCCCCTCCCAAACGCACGCACACGCACCCACACACCCACACACACGCGTGCGCGCACACACACACCTTGAACTCCAGCCAGCCCCACGCAGACCAGATGTATGGGCTGTTGTTCGCAGTCGCAACTGTGCCCTGGTTGTACAGCCGCCGCGCCTCCTCGTACCTGCACAGTCAGGGAGAGGTTGTTGGGAGGTTGGGCGATTGTTGGGGGGTTGTTGGGAGGTTGTAGGGAGGTTGCAGGGAGGTTGTTCGCAGTCGCGACGGTGCCCTGGTTGTACAGTCGCCGCGCCTCCTTGTACCTGCACAATCAGGGAGGAGTAGGCTGCTGGGAGGTTGTGAGGAGGTTGTTGGGAGGTTGTTGTGAGGTTGTCGGGAGGTTGTCGGGAGGTTGTTTGCAGTTGCGACCGTGCCCTGGTTGTACAGTCGCCGCGCCTCGTATCTGCACTATCAGGGAGGAGGTTGTTGGGAGGTTAAAATGTATGCGGGAGGTTGCGAAGAGGTTGGGATGCGCGGCAGCAGCAGGTGCCCTGGTTGTACAGTCGCCGCGCCTCCTCGTACCTGCACATACAGTCAGGGAGGAGTAGGCTGTTGGGAGGTTGTGAGGAGGTTGTTGGGAGGTTGTTGTGAGGTTGTCGGGAGGTTGTCGGGAGGTTGTTTGCAGTTGCGACCGTGCCCTGGTTGTACAGTCGCCGCGCCTCGTATCTGCACAATCAGGGAGGAGGTTGTTGGGAGGTTATGAGGATGCCGGAGGTTGTGAAGAGGTTGGGATGCGCGGCAGCAGCAGGTGCCCTGGTTGAACAGTCGCCGCGCCTCCTCGTACCTGCACATACAGTCAGGGAGGAGTAGGCTGTTGGGAGGTTGTGAGGAGGTTGTTGGGAGGTTGTCGGGAGGTTGTCGGGAGGTTGTTTGCAGTTGCGACCGTGCCCTGGTTGTACAGTCGCCGCGCCTCGTATCTGCACAATCAGGGAGGAGGTTGTTGGGAGGTTATGAGGATGCCGGAGGTTGTGAAGAGGTTGGGATGCACGGCAGCAGCAGGTGCCACGTCCCTGAATGTGCGCCTGAGTGTGAGTCTTAGGTAACGACCCCCTGTATTACGGGTACTACGTTTTTCAACACAATTTCGGATGCATGGCACGAGAGCTGTGGTTGGACACAAGAGCTGTGGTTGGACGATTGGGACTTGGAGCGGTCGACGGACAGATTACAGTGCCGGCTACCTGCTGGTCGTCTCAGATTGTTCAAATTCAAATCACCACTGATGTGTGTGCGCGCGTGTGTGGGCGTGCAGCGGCATGCTATGTGCAGCAGCATGTGCACGAATAGTGCGTGTTGCGTGCATGCTGTGTGCATGCTGTGTGCAGCAGCAGCATGCTGTTCATGGAAGCGGTCCGCGCCGCTTGTACCCAGCAGCCTGCAGTCAACACACACACACACACACACACACACACACACACACAGCAGGCATCTTACCGCTTCCCTTGAAGCAGCGCCTTGCCGAACACACACACACGCACACACACAGCAGGCATCTTACCGCTTCCCCTGCAGCAGCGTCTTGCCGAGCACACACACACACGCACACACAGCAGGCAGCAGGCAGCTTACCACTTCCCCTGCAGCAGCGTCTTGCCGAGCACACACACACACACACACAGCAGGCAGCTTGCCGCTTACCCTGCAGCTATGCAGCAGCATCTTGCCGAGCACATACACACACACACACACACATGCACACACACACAGCAGGCAGCTTACCACTTCCCCTGCAGCAGCGTCTCTCCGAACACACACACACACACACAGCAGGCAGCTTGCCACTTACCCTGCAGCAGCATCCTGCCGAGCACACACACACACACACATGCACACACACACAGCAGGCAGCTTACCGCTTCCCCTGCAGCAGCGTCTTTCCGAGCACACACACACACACACACACACACACACACCGCAGGCAGCTTGCCGCTTACCCTGCAGCAGCATCCTGCCGAGCACACACACACACACACACACACAGCAGGCAGCTTACCGCTTCCCCTGAAGCAGCGTCTTTCCGAGCACGACGTACGTGCACACACACACACAGCAGGCAGCTTACCGCTTCCCCTGCAGCAGCGTCTTGCCGAGCACACGCACACACACACACACAGCAGGCAGCAGGCATCTTACCGCTTCCCCTGCAGCAGCGTCTTTTCGAGCACGACATATGTGCGAGGGTCGGCGGCAATCCACCAGACACAGAGGCAATCCACCAGACACACACACACACAAACAGCGGGCAGCAGGCAGCTTACCGCTTTCCCTGCAGCAGCGTCTTTCCGAGCACAACGTACGTGCGAGGGTCGGCGGCGTCAAGCTCGAGAGCCCGCCGCAGCGACGCCTCCGCCTGCGTGTGTGCGTGTGTGTGTGTTGCGTGTGTCTGTGTGTGTGCGTGTGCATGCGTATGTGTGCATGTGTGTGTGTTCTGTGTCAAGCTCTAGAGCACGCCGCAGCGACGCCTCCGCCTGTGCGTGTGTGTGCGTGTGTGTGTGGCGTCAAGCTCAAGAGCTTGCCGCAGCGACGCCTCTGCCTGTGTGTGTGAGTGTGTGTGTGTGTGCGCGAATGGGTGGCGTGTGTGTGTGTGTGTGTGTACATGTGTGTGTGTGTGTGTACATGTGTGTGTGTGTGTGTGCATGTGTTAGTGTGCGAGTGTGTGCGTGTGCATTCTAACCAGGTATGAGGTGCGCGGCGAGCCACAGCGTCTGCACGCGCCAGCAGCAATCTGTGTACACTGCCCGCTGTGTGAAGGCAGGCAGGCAGGCAGGCGTGGAACACTAGCACCCCCAATGGGACTGGCACCCCCACCCTGACGTGACACAGCTGGCACCCCAAACCTGCCTGCTTGAGTAGCGTGCGCCGCTCCTCGCGGTCCATGCTCGCCTGCGCCCGGATGCGCGCCTGTCGGGAGCGCCACTGCATGCGGTGGGGCAGGGGTGGAGCGGGAAGGAGGGAGGTGAGTCGACGGCGCGTGTTGGCCACGCATGGCGCGTGGCGAGGGCCATGCGTGGCCCAGATGGGCACGCCATGCGGCGCGTGTTGGCCTTGCGCTGTGCAAGCCCGCCTCCTGCATCACGATGACGTGCAACTGCTCTAGAGAGCGCCATGCGCTGGGCATGCATGCATACCCACAATCATGAGGTCGATGTTGATCTTCAGTGTCTTGCGGTTGGAGGCGGGGACTGCGGTGTAGGCCTGCTCCTCCTCCTCGTACGAGATAGTGACGCGTGGCCTCACTCTGCTAGAAGCTTCAGTGCCCGAGGATGCGTCGCCTCCCCTGTAGGCGTGGGATGCTCCGCCCCCCATCACGGCGGTGGGGACCAGTGGGTTTTCATTTTTGCCGTACGGGCTCACCGCCACTGCAATAGCGCGACGACCAGCATGGCTGCTGCTGCTGCTATGACGCGCAGTGGTGGAGGGCGCGCAATCGGCTGGCCCGCGAGTACGCACGCCTCCCCACAATCCTTGCACTGCTGCCATGCCCACTTTGGTGCGTCACCAAAGTGCACACGGGCTAAACGGCTATGTTTGTACTCCTCTGATGCACTGCCTCTGACGTCGCGTGGCTCGCACGAGCTGCGCGCACGCTGCGGTGGGCCCTCCTGAAAAGCCAGATGGAGGAGGCTGCGTGTGCCCAGCCACGCCGCTTCCTACTAGAACTAGGACGATGCGCAACGCCACGTGTATGCCCCAGGTGGATAAGTGATAGGTGCCCCATGTGCAACCTGCTGCGTCCAGATCTCTGGGGTGTGGGAAGGTGTGGGTGCACCCATGGGTGTGATGCAGGCGTGGCAACACCCCGTGCACACACGCAATGGCACAACACACAGAACACATCACAAGACCTGCTGTTACTCTTGCTGTGCTGTGTCGTCAGGGACTTGCATGGTGCCCAATAACCCATAACAGCAGCCGTGTGAGCCTCGCATCTCGCGTCTCAGGGCCAGGCGCCCTGAGAGGGTGAGCCAGGCAGAACCAAACGTGCTTACAGATGTCCTAAAACCCGGGGCTAAATCAAAAAACACCCCCATCCCCAAACCAGTCGTCCCCCTGTAGTTGCGCAGCTGTTTGTGTGGCACCGTCCGACCGCGCCAAGCCAAGCGGCGATTGCTGTGTGCTGCTTCACCAGTTGCGGCCGACGTACTTGGCGGGCGTGAGCTCGAGGATCGCGCCAGACTTGCCGGGCACGGTGCCCTTCATCACGAGCGCCTTGCGCGCGATGTCGACCTTGAGGATCTGGAAGGGAGGAGGGAGAGGGAGAAGGGGCGGCGTTGAGAGCGGGTCAAGGTTTAAGGGGTGTGGGTACGCTGCTCACGAGGCCACCCTTGCGCGCAGCGTCCACCTTGAGGATCTGCAGAGGGCGGGATGGGGGAAGAGCGGGCGCCGCGGGTGGGTGGGTGTGTGGCAGGGCCAGGGGGCTTTGGGTTTAAAAGCTTTGGGTTGAAGGGCACGGACCGCACTGCCCAGCAGGCGTCTTAACAGGCGGCGGCGCGCGACCGGCTGGCCGGCGCCTCCCTCTGTCTCCCTCCCGTCCCTCTCCTTCGCCTTTTCCCTTCCTGCTCCTCCCTGCCCCTGCTCGAGCGTCCAAAAGTGGCTCGCAATCGACCGACGATCGCCTTACGTCCCGCCCTCCCTCTCCCCTTGCCCCCTCTCCCTCCCTCTCCTTCCCTCTCCCTTCCCCCGCCCCTCTCACTTCCCCCTCTCCCCCTCTCCCACCTCGAGCGCCTTGACCGTGATGCGCGCGTTACCCATCTGTCCAGCCATCTTCAGGCCGGGGTACACGCGTCCGGGCGTGGTACCCGCTCCGATCGAACCGTGCTGGCGGTGCGACTTGGAACCGTGGGTCATGAGACCGCGCTTGTGGCCGTACTTCTTGATCGTTCCCTGCGTGCGTGTGTGCGTGTGTGTGTGCATGTGTGTGTGCGCGTGTGTGTGTGCATGTGTGTGTGCGCGCGTGTGTGTGTGTGTGTGTGCATGTGTGTGTGGGTGCGTGGCTGGTGTGGAACGCTGTGGGTATCAGCCGTGGGTCATGAGGCCGCGCTTGTGGCCATACTTCTTGATCGTTCCCTGCGTGCGTGCGCGTGTGTGAATTGTGCACGCACGCGCGCGTGTGTGTGTGTGTATGTGTGTGCGGCTGGTGTGCAACGCTATGGGCACCGGCTGTGTGCCATGAGGCCGCGCGTGTGGCCGTACTTCTTGACCGTTCCCTGTGTGCATGTGTGTGTGTGCGTGAGTGTGCGCGTGTGCATGTGTGTGTGTGCGTGCATGTGTGGGTGCGTGGCTGGTGTGGAATGCTGTGGGTACAGGCCATGTGCTATGAAGCCGCGCTTGTGGCCATACTTCTTGATCGTTCCCTGCGTGCGTGTGTGTGTGTGTGTATGTGTGAGTGGGTGCATGTGTGTGTGGGTGCGTGGCTGCTGTGGAACGCTGTGGGTATCAGCCGTGCGCCATGAGTCCGCGCATGGCCGCGCGGCCGTACTCCTCGACCAACTCCTGCGTGCTTGCGTGCGTGTGTGTATGTATGAGGACGCGTGTGGCGACGAGTGGCAGCGCATTGGGAGTCTCTTGACCGCCCCCTGCCTGCTGTTCCACTGATTTAACAACCAACCGACCGCCAAACCGCGCAGTGTTTTTGTTTGTAAGGGTTTCATTCTTTCTTCTTTCCTTTCTGGAGTCATTTGACTGAAAATTCAGCTCTATTGCTCCATGGCTCCCCATTTCGGCTTCTACCGCCGAGAACAAAAAAACACTGCAACCGCCCAGCTGCGCAACCAACTGCCCCCCACCCACCCCCTCGTCATCCAGCCAGGTGCTCGGGTTCGCGCCAGTGTTTCCGTTCGCCAACCTGCAACCCGCAAACCTGCAACAGCGTGTTGCGACTGGCACATTCAGGCTGGCGCCGCGGGTTGAAATTGCGAATTTCGACCCGAAAAGTGTGAAGATTTACATTTTCACAGCATATCTGCAAAGCAAATCGCCTCCGGCAGTGGTTAAGAATGGCGAGCGAGCCGCGAGGCCCAGGTTAAGCCATCATCTCCCCAAGATCCCTAGCTGAATCACTGGTCCACCAAATGTATCTGTGTGTGTGTGTGTGAGACAGAGAGACAGGGCCCACACCTGGAATCCCTTTCCGATCGACGTTCCGGCGATGTCGACCTTGTCGCCCTCCTTGAACATGGTGGCCACGTCGAGCTGCTGGCCGGGCGTGTAGGCAATGACGGCCTTGGGGTCGCGCAGCTGTGACGGCGTGTGTTGTGTGTGTGGGGGGGGGTGAGGGTGGGGTGAGGGTGGGGGTTGTGTTGTGTGCAATGTGTTTGCAGTGTGTGTGTGTGTTGTGTGTGGCGCGGCGGTGAGGCGGGGGATAGGCCGGGGGTAGGTCTCGGGTGCGGCGAGCAGCATGGGGTGTGCGTGCGTGCGTGCGTGCACCACTGGCGCTAGCACGTCGGCGCAGCACCACCTGGCGCCTACTCCAGCTGCACCCTCACGCCTCGCGTGGCTGTATTGCGCCCACACACACCACCGCCACACAACCTGCCCGTGGGCACAGTAGAACAGTGCGGGTGCCGACCGCCTTATCCTGCGCATGCGCCACGCATGGGCGGCGCATGGCCCCCATCTGCATGCCCCCCCCCCCCTGCTCCCCTCCTGCCCACCGCTGCTCTGCAGCCTTGCTCAATCTGCTCCCCCTCCCCCCCTCTGCACTCACCCTCCACTCGCGCAGGCGGCGCATGGGCGGGCAGCCAGCCTTCTTCAGGTGTCCCAGCTCAGGCTTCTTGACCTTGCGCTCCAGCGACACGCGGTATCCGGTCTGCACCGCGTTGTAGCCGTCCGTCGCCTCGGTCTTGATCTGCAGCAGGAGGCGCGGACATGCAGGGGGCGACGTGTGGTGCGCACACCGCCTGCAATCATCGACCCCTTCGCCTGGCGCCACCGCCAACCCCCCAAAAGTCCCGTCGTGTGCATCCCCTCACCATCGTCACGATGTTCCCCTCCTCGAGCGCGATGACGGTGGCGGGCACGCACAGGCCATCCTCGGTGAAGTAGGACATCATGCCGGCCTTGGTGGCGAACAGGCCCACGCCTGCGGCGCCCATGCACAGGGAGGTTCGCCTTGAGCGAGGTGGTGCAATTGGGCTGGTGCAAATGGGCTGGGAGCCGCTGCATGGGGAGCACCCTCCTTGCATGGAGAGGGCTGACCCCCATGCCCAGCGCCCTCGCTCCTGCAGCACCGCCACCGCCAGCAACATCTTCACTTAAGCCTTAAGCCACCAGTCAGCAGTCGCATCCGCGCCTTCGCAGCCGCAGAGGCAACTCTCTGACTACAGTTGTGGCTGAGGGTGAGGGGGCGGGCCGCCACGGCCTCCCCGCTCGCCTGCTGACAATGAGCGCCCCCTCCAGCCACCGTTCGTCGCTACTACTCACCAACGCACTGCTGGCGCGCCTGCACCACGACGGCGGTGCGACGGGAGGCGACAGCGGGGCGGAAAGCGGCGCGGCTGGAAGAAGCCATCAGGCTCCTCATGGACGTCGCCATTTTACAAACGCGGCTCTTCTGGACCGAGAAGGGCGTGTGAGCAGGCGTCTTTGCGCCACGTCGTTATTTTACCCCACACTCCTCCAAATTACCGCCATTTCTCAGCTGTTCCACTTGCTCACGCCCCAAGTGCAGCAGTTGCTTGTCTCCATCACCTGCCTCTCACCTTTTTGATCCGTGAGCAGGTCGGGTCCCCTCCAGACGCAGTGCAGCCATGCTCGCTCGCTGCAGCTCCACTGCTGCAGCTCCACTGCTGCAGCTCCACAGCAGCACTACTGCAGCTCCGCGATGCCTGGCTGCAGGCGGACGGCAGGCTACCACCGGCAGCGCCTCTGATGGAACTAGGCACGTTGGGTTGTTGCGACGGTGGGGTCTTAACAGCTGTCGTTGACAAATGCGACCCCCCCCCTGCAGGCGGAGCCTGCCCCGGCCTGCTCGAGGACGCGGCATCTCCAGGCGCCGCGTCGACAGCGTGGTGAGCAGCAGCGAGAGACTGCAGCAAGGCTCGGTAATACTAGCACTTTGGCGCCTCTGAACAATCGCCCTGACGCAGGCCCCCTACGCGCTCGCGACTCACGTGCGAGACATCAGCCCCGCTCGAAGCCCCTCGCGCACCCAGGACATGAGCAGCCAGGAGGTGGTGATGAGGTGAGGAACCCCAATGGCAGCAACACACGCACACACGCACACACACACACACACACATACGCACGCACACACGACACACACACCATGCAGCTTCTTCGACGCTCTCAACTCGCGCGACATAGGAGGCCTGCTGTCACTGTGCGCACGCGACGTGGTGCACGAGGACCTGGCGCACGAGCAGACAGCCAGCGACCGCAAGGTACTAGCCATGGTGGTGCGATGAAGGATAACTTACTATACAGCTGGATTCCCGTGGATGACTGCGCAGCAGATCTGTTGTGGGGAAAATGGCAGTACCACCCTGCCAGTGATTTCCTTCTTGGCTCTACACAGCCATTTGGCTGTATTCCGGCTGCACTTTGACCTTGCACACAGCTCAACTCATCCAGTGGATTGTTAGTCTGACAAGTCCGCCAGACAGAGCACGTCAACAGCTTTTAAATGACCTATGCATGAGGACAAACGGTCAACGCGACGTCGACGGTCGCGGTCAAAGCAAAATCCGGCTGTGGAAGAATTCATTAAACAAAACATGAAAAGGAAATCACCGCACCGTGCTGGCACCGTGCCCCGACTGCACACGCCCCGCAACACACTCAAACACACACGCACACGCACGCACGCCCAGGCCGTCGCCAAGTTCTACCTCGGCCTCTTTGAGTCGATGGCCGACAACATGCAGTTTGTGGTCGGGGACATCACGGGCGGGGACTCGCCGACGGTCGGGGTCACCTGGCATATTGCGGTCGAGGGGTGTGAGCTGCCGCTCTCTCGGGGCATTGGATTCTACAGGTGTGTGCGCGTGGGTGTGTGCGTGTGTGTGTGTGAAGGGAGGGACCCTTCCCCCCCCTTGGGGGTCGAGGTGGGATGGATGGGCGTGACCACGTGGCACGTCGCGGTCGAGGGGTGGTGCGAGGAAGGTCGCCTACCTACTCGATTTCCCCCCTGAGCACTTCCTCAAGCCCCCCTCCCTCCCCCCCCACAACCCATCGCCCCCACAACCCATCCCCTCTTGCAGATTGAATGCCCGGAAGCAGATTTCCTACCTCAGCTATTCCCCAGAGTACTTCCTCAAGCTCCCATCCCCGTTGAGGGGTAAAGCCAAAGCGCTAAACTTCTCACTCCCTCCCCCCCCCCCATCCCCCCCACACACACCCCTCTTGCAGACTGAATGCCCGGAAGAAGTTTTTTCTACCTCTGCCTCCCCCCAGAGCACTACCTCAACCTCCTCTCCCCTTCTCCCCCCTCCCTCCCCCCCCTCATCCCCCCCCCCATCCCCCACACCTCCCTCTTACAGACTGAATGCCGGAAGAGATTGACTACCTCCGCTATTCCCCAGAGCACTTCCTCAAGCTCCCCTCCCCTTCTCCCTCCCTCCCTCCCTCCCCACCCTATACCCCCCATACCCCGCCCTCTTTCAGACTGAATACCCAGAAGACCACTGCCAACCTTGCGCTCCCCCCCCCCCCCCCCGGAGCAATGCCTCATGCCACCACCCCACCCCAACAGGAAAGAGTGAATGACATCGCCTCCCTGCCCCCCCCCCCTCGTTCAGACTGAATTCCCAGAAGAAGATCTCCTACCTCCGCCAGTCCCCAGAGCACTTCCTCAAGCTTGGCGACGCAGCGCTGAGTGCAGCTGGCAACCTCTCGCCGTTTGTGTCGGTGCTCGGGCCAGCGGTGCGTGTCGCATCCACACATGATGATGGATGCACATTCACACCGTTTCACACCTTTCTCGAGTTACGCGGTGTTACGGGGCACTTAGCGAGGGATGGCCCGTAAGCCCCGTAACGTTACGGGAGGTTACAGTTACGGGCCCCACGCTGCCCGCCCCCCGCAGACCTAGATAGACTGTTTGGGGTGATACACACACATACGCTAGCCCCTCCCCCCGCAGGCCACAACAACATCGGCACCGAGCACATCCTGCTGGGCCTGCTGTGGACGGGCGAGGGGTCACACACACACACACAAGCTCACACACACAAATGCACACACACACACACACCTGCACGCACGCACTCTCTCTCACATCCTTCTCCGTGTCATGCTCGGGCCTGCGGTGTGTGTCGCATCCACACGCACACACACGCGAGACACACAAAAACACTCGCACAAACACAAATGCACACACACACACACACGCGCACGCACGCATACAAACTCACACTCTGCCACGTCCTTCGCCGCCACACATGCACACACACGCATGCACTCTCTCTCTCTCACATCGTGATCCAACATGCTCTCCACACACACACACAAGCACACACACATGCACAGAGACAGAGACAGAGACACACACATGCACAGAGACAGAGACAGACAGAGAGATGTCACTGCAGATGACCATGAACGGCAGACCTAGCTAGATTGGCTGTTTCTGGGGATCTTGGATAGGATTCCGTTGGAAGGCGGATGACCGACAGTGCACCAGCACACACATGCACATGAACAAACACTCTCTCTCACATCCTTCACTGTCATGCTGTCCACACGCGCGTGCACACACGCACGCACACACACACTCTCCCTCACATCTTTCTCCGTGTCATGCTCTCTCCAGGTCTCACCGTCGTTTTGGGCTGCGGCCACGAGCGATGGGCTTGCGTCGCTGATGGGATCCGTTGACAACGCGGTTGCGGTGAGTGTGGAATGCACACACTTACACGCGCACGCACAAACACCCAAACGCATGCACAAACACGCGCGTGCGTACACACGAACGATGGGCTTGCGTTGCTGATGGGGTCTGTTGACAACGCGGTGAGTGTGGAATGCAGAAACACACACGCACTTTCACGCTCACGCATGCACACAAGCACATGCACATGCGTGCACACATGACTGACCAACCCAGCGCTACATGAGCGCGAGCCGCATGCACCAACAATGCCTGTACTAGCACAACACACACGCCCACCCCCCAAACACACATACACACACATACGGCGGCTACCGTGCCATCGAAGGCGTCTGAAGGACTGCGAAATCGACAACACGCTGTTGCCCACGCTGATGCACACGCCGATGCACACGCCGATGCACACGCTCATGCACACAGGGCCTCTTCACGTTTGACGACAGCAACAGCAGCTACAGCCAGGCGCCCCGGACTGCGGCGCTCGGCGTGCGCGCTCGCGTCGGCAGCGGCGGCGCGCAGCAGACTCGCTCGCCGCCGCCCCGCGCGCAGCAGCCCCGCGCGCAGCACGCGGCACCCGCTCCTGCCGCCCGCCCAGCTGCCACTGCTTCCACCTCAGCCGCCGCCGCTGCCTCGATGTCTCCTGTTGCCCCCGCGCCGGTCAGCAGCTCTGCAGCCGGGAGAGCCCAGGGCATGGGGGCGGGCATGCCGGCGTCCACGGCCACCGTCACCAGCAGCTCTGCCGCAGTCACCAGCGTCACCAGCAGCGCTGCGGCTGGGAGGGGACAGCGTGCGACGGCATCAGCGGCGTCGGCCGCGTCTGCTTCGCACCATGTGATGTCCGCAACCAGCCTCGCGTCCGCACTCACGGCTGCTGCCACCCAGGCCAGCGCCGTGGCCGGTGCCGGAGCCGCCACTGCTGCTGCTCCTCTGGGCGCTGGCGCCGCAGCTGGTGCCGGAGCCGCCACTGCTGCTGCTCCTGTGGGCACTGGCGCCGCAGCCGGTGCCGGAGCCGCCGCTGCTGTGGCTGGTGTTGCTGCTGCCAGCGCTGCTGGTGGTGATGGTGGCGCTGCCGGTGCTGCTGGCTCTGCTGCTGTCAGTGTTGCTGCTGCTGGCACCGCTGGGGCCACCGGCAACATCGTCCCTGCGGCACTACTGCGCGGCAGCAGGGGCACGGCGGACGCGCTCGCTGGCACAGCGGACGCGCCCGATGCTGCCGCCGCCGGCGTGGCTGCATCGGCCCACACCGCTGCCACCGCACCCGCTGCTTCCACACCTGCTCCCACACCTGATTCCACACTTGCTCCCACACCTTCTCCCACACCTGCCGAGGACGTCGACCTGAGTGGCGTGTGGTCCAAGGTGGGAGAGAGAGTGCGCACGCATACACACACACATGCACACCACAAACGCACGCAGCACAAACACACATACATACACACACACACACGCACACAGCAAATGCACGCATCACACACACACACACATACACACATGCACGGTCGCACTGCGGCAGGTTCCTGAGCTGAGCGACGATGAGGCATACGAGCGGTGCCTCGACCTTTGGGGGATCAGCGGAATGCAGAAGGCAACAGCAAAGGTGAGGGAGGGAGAGAAGAGGAGAGAGAGAAGAGGGGAAGGAAGGGGGGGGGGGGGCTGTGGGGATCAGTGGGCGGCACTGAAGGCGATGGCCAAAGTAAGGGAAACAGCAGGAGGGGAGGAGAGACAGAAAGAGGGAGGGGGACTGAGACGGATCAGCGGAATGCACAAGGCGGCAGTCAATGTAAGGGAAACGGCAGGAAGGAGACAAGAGGAAGGGGGGGAAGCAAGAGAGAGGGGGAAGAAGGGGGGGGGGGGGGGGGCTGAGGGGGATAAGCAGGATGCATACGACAACCGCAAAGGGGGCGAGGCAGAAGGAGAGAGAGAGGGGGGAGGAAGAGGGAAGGGGGGGCGGAGGGGGGTCAGTGGGATGCAGAAGGCGACAGCAGAGGAGAGGGAGGCAGAGGGAGGGAGAGAAGAGGAGAGAGAGAGGGGGGGGGGAAGGGTGGGGGGCTGTGGGGATGAGTGGACGGCAATTGAAGGCGACGGTCGACGGTCAAAGTAAGGGAAACAGCAGGAAGGGGAGGAAAGAAAGACAGAGAGTGATAGGGGGGCTGATGGGGGATCAGCGGAATGCAGAAGGCGACAGCAAAAGTGTGGGGGGGGCAGAGGGAGAGAAGAGGAGAGAGAGAGGGATGGGGAGGAACGGGGGGGGCTGTGGGGATCAGTGGGTGGCAACTGAAGACGACGGTCAAAGTAAGGGACACAGCAGGAAGGGGAGAAGAGAGAGACAGAGAGAGAGAGGGAGTGGGGCTGAGGGGGATCAGTGGAATGCAGAAGGCGGCAGCAAAAGTAAGGGAAACAGCAGGAAGGAGAGAAGGGGAGGGGAGAGAGAGGGGGGGCTGACAGAGATCAGCGGAATGCAGAAGGCGACAGCGAAGGGGAGGGCAACGGCAGGAAGGAGACCAGGGGAGGGGATATACATAGAGAGAGAGGGGGTGGAAAGGGGGCGGAGGGGGGTCAGTGAGATGCAGAAGGCGACAGCAAAAAGATGTCACAGTCTGTGTGACGCCATGAATTGTGCATACACGACACTTGTCAATGGCAGGCCCTACACCTGAACACAACTAGCTAGCTACCTTGTCGGGGGGGGAGAGAAGTGGAGAGAGAGAGAGGGGAGGCGCACCAGCGGGCTGCACACGCGGCGTGGGCGGACAGCACTGAGCCACGCCAAACGAGGCGTGCACGTGCACCCAAACACACGAACGTCTGCACACACTCTCCCCCATCCTCTCCCTCTCCCACTCTCTATTCCTCCCTCTCTCTCTCTCTCTCTCTCTGTGCTCATCTCCTCCTGAGCTCGCTTGTGTGTGCAGCTCATTGAGGGCCTTGCAATCATCCATGCATGCACGTGCTCTCACCCACTCTCTCCCCCTCTTTCCCTCTGTGCCGACTGCTGTCACACATGCCTCGCTCATGTCTGCAGTTGATTGAGAGCCTTGAGATCTCCCACGCACGCACACGCTCACCACCACCCTCTCTATCTTTCTCTTTCTCCACCCATCTCCTCCTAAGCTGCCCGCGGGCCCAGCTCATCAAGGGCCCTGAGATCTCTCATGCACGCACAACCTCACCCACTCTCTCTCTCTCTGTGTCTTACTCCTACTGTGTGTTTATCTCCTGTACTCTCTCGTGCACTTTCTCACTCCTTCTCTCTGCCCATTATTTAATGTATGCTCACGTCTGCGGTTGATTGAAGGCCTTGAGATCTCCCACGCGGGCCCCAAGTTCCACGCGCACCACTCTCTCACTCTCACTGTCCCTCCCTCCCTCGCTGTGCTGATCTCCTACGCTCGCCCGCATGCTCGCCCACGTACCCAGCTCATCGAGGGCCTTGAGATCTCACACGCGGGGCCCAAGTTCCACGTGCACCACCTGACCATGATTCCATACTTCAAGGTCACTGAGAAGTACGGTGAGTGATGGGTGGGGTGGGTGGGTGGGTGTGGCGTGTGCATGCGTGCACGTGCGTGCACGTGCCCTCATCTACACACACGACCACAGACACACACACACACACACACACACACATACACTCCACTGACAGACCTCGAGCGCCCGTGCCAGGTCATGCGACAGGACCTGCACAGCGGACAACCTCGCCCTCCCCTACAGCTGCCCCTCATCTACACACACACACACACTCCACCCACAGACCTCGAGCGCCCATGCAAGGTCATGCGCCGCGACCTGCGCAGCGGCCATGCGACGGCAGACGCGCGCTGGACAGGCGACAGGCGGGGCGTCGCGCTCGACGTGGCGTTTGGCGCGCCATTCCCGGGGCGACTGGTGGAGGTGAGCTGCCGCGCCGTGCTGTCATGATTCGCACTGTATGAGGATCGTAGACACCAGCAGCTCAGCGGCCACAAAACCTTAACCCCAAACCCTGAGCCCAGAGCCCCACAGCCCGGGGGTGGGGGGGGTTCTAAACCCACAGCCTATCTGTAACCCTCTCCCCCAGGGTTGCAGGGGTTCTACTCTCGAGGCCGACGTCTCGCATGCAACTCCAAGTTCAGTGCTCCAGAAAGCCAGCACACCCGTGCCACGCGTGCGCGACTGCCTGTCTCCCTCTCCCCAATCCCCAATCCCAGAGCTGTCCCACTCGCCAGAGGCCGCCGTGGTGCACTAGACACACGCACGGCAGCAGAGGCGCCTCACATGCAAGTCCAAGTTCAGCATGCGCTCCAGGAAGCCAACACAGCGACTGCCTGTGACCCTGTCGCTCCCTCTCTCCTATCCCGCAGGTGTACCACTCGCCAGAGGCCGATGTCATGCACGTCACAAGCACCATCCATGTGCGCGACCGCTCGGTTGCCGTGATCCAGGTGGGTGCTTTGGGGTTAGGGGGGGGGGAGAGAGAGTGGCACCATCCACGTGCGCGACTGCTCGGTTGCCATTGTCCAGGTGGGTGAATTTGGCTGCTTTACAGCAGCGGTAACATCGGCTTTCCAGGGCCCCACCCTGGCCCCACCCATCTCCCAGAAAAAAAACAGCCGGACACGCATGCGCTCGCGCCGCAGGTGTGCGCACATGCAAGTAACAAGTAACACGGGGTTTCCAGCCCAGCAGACTGCTCGTCACACGCACACGTACGCACGCACTGAACCACAAACGCGTGCACACAGGTGTACACGCGTGACCGGGCCCTGACCAAGGAGCAGCTGCTGCGCGCGAGCGAGCGCAAGAACGGGAGCGCGACCAACATCCTTCGCGGCTTCGGCGCGCCGCTGTAGGAGCATCGGCCAGGTATGGCCAGTCAGCATCCGCAGCTGTATCGGGCGAGCAACATCCGCCGCTGGAGCTACCCACCAGAGCGCGACCAAAGTCCTGCGCGGCCTCGGGGCGCCTCTATAGCAGCGCCGGCCAGCATCCGCAGCTGTGGGAGTGGCCAGCATCCGCAGCTGCAGTGGGCGACCAACATCCACCGCTGCAGCTACCCACCAGAGCGCGACCAACATACTTCGGGGCGCCGCTGTAGGAGCATCAGCGAGCATCCGCCGCTGCGGGAGTGGCCAGCATCCACCGCCGTTGGAGCTACCCATCGGAGCGCGACCAATGCCCTGTGCGGCTTCAAGGGCGTCCGCCGCTCTAGGGCTGGCAAGCATTGGCCGCTGCAGCGGGCGGGCGACCAACATCTGCTGCTGGAGCTACCCATCGGAGTGTGGCCAATATCCTGCGCGGCCTCGGCGCGCCGCTGCAGGAGCGTCGGCCAGCATTCGTTGCTGTAGGGCCGGCGAGCATCCACAGCCGTAGCGGGCAACCAACATCAACCACTGGAGCTACCCATCAGAGCGCGACCGAAGTCCTTCGCGGCCTCGGGGCACCGCTGCAGGAGCGTCGGCCAGCATCCGCAGCTGTGGGAGTGGCCAGCATCCGCTGCTGCTGTGGGCAACCAACATCCACCGCTGCAGCCATCCATCGGAGCACGACCAGCACGCTGCGTGGCTTTGCAGCATCAACCAGCATCCACCGGAGATAGGGCCGGCAAGCATCCACAGCGGGCGACCAAGGCCAACATCCGCCGCTGGAACTACCCACTGGAGCGCGCGACCAACATACTGCGCGGCTGTAGCGGGCGTCGACCAGCATCTGCAGCGTTAGGGCCGGCTAGCATCCGCTGCTGGAGCTACCCATCAGAGCGCGGCCAACATCCTGCGCGGCTGTGGCGGGGACGCGGGCCCCGTCAACAGTTGACGGTTTGCACCCCTCAGGGAGTGGGATTGAGGGAGCTTCCTCGTAAGGCGGGCAACCAGAACGCGGGCCCCGTTCCTCTCCCGACCATCTCCCGACCGCGTCTCCTATGTACTCGATGCCGCCCTGTGGCTACCGTCCGTCACAGTGAGCGGCACCGCTAGGACGGCCTGAGATGCGACGGGCCGCGGCACCAGGCCATGAGGCTAAAAGAGTCTCCAGTGAGCTGGCTTTGGGCTGGATGGGGGATAATGATGTGCTGGGTTTTGGCTGCGGCTCGGTCATCCAGATCCCCTTTGTACCATGATGATGCAATAATGATGACTAGCTAGTTTCCAGGCGGATGGGTGTGCCACAGCGGCATGCCGATGTCCCCGATGCCGACGCCCTTGGGGATGTCACTGTTGGAAAATCAGGAACTCGCAGGCCTGCTGCGGCTAGTGTTAGTGTCCAATAGATAGTTGTCCCCCCCCCTTGGCATATTGAGCCGCGTGTGGAAGCGCGCAAGTCGCTAGAGTAGGCTATCCTCTTTATTCTTTCAATATCATGATTATGGCCCCAAGTGTGTGCAAGAGGAGATTGTAAATAGTTTATGCACTCGTAGTGTAGTCACACACCCCCCAACTGTTGCGCCTCAAGATTGGATACTTATATTGCGTGGGTGGGAGTGTGACAGTCGCACCCCACACCCACGTCAGACACTGACAGCGTACCTACCTGCCGCTATCATGCAAGTTTTATGGTTCTCTTGAGACTCGGTGGTTGCGCTCCACATGTACAAGACACAGCACAGACACAAAGGAAGACACGCAGCTCCGCTTGCAGTCTGCAGTTGGCTTTGCGACGCGGCGTGTCGTCCCAACCCCGCCTTCCCTCTACCCTGCTCGGTTGTTGGGTGACTAAATACAGAGTCAAGTCACTCAGTTGGGTCATCCACAGGGGTGGCGCATGCGGGTTGCGTCTGGCGGTTCCACATCGGTTTCGTGTCTTGGCTAAAATCAAATCAGGGTTCATCTACCCCCCCCTACCAATGCAAGAAAAGCTGTAAACTTGCAGGAAACTGTAAGATTCCTGGGTTTCCTGCATTGTCATTTATCAGGGTGTGGCACTCGCACTTTCAGGCGTGGACCCTTTTTGTGTCCATGCGTATGCACACGTAGGCCCGCCCAATTGGACCCCTTCACAGCTTACTGTGCCTACTTGGCGAGCGCAAACACGCCCCCAAGCGCCCCGTCTGCCAGCCATGCAGATGCCCTCACTGCGCCCTGTGTGCGCCTCTCGCGCGCCCAGGGCTGCCACTGTCCCCTGCTACGCCGTGGCGCAGCCCGCTGGGTTCAGCGGGCGCCGCGCATCGGCGGCCTCAGAGAGCCAGAGCCATGGTGCAGGTGCTGCTCCTGCCTCCAGGCCCGTCGTCTCCACCCTCGGCGCAGCAGCCACTGACGAGGCGGTGACCATCTTGAACCGCGTGGATGCGGAGAAGGCTGACATCCAGCGCATGCTGGACAAGCCCTACAAGTACGGCTTCTCGACCGTCATTGAGAGCGACACGTTCCCCAAGGGCCTCTCCGAGGACGTGGTGCGAGCCATCTCCGCCAAGAAGAACGACCCCGATTGGATGCTGGAGTTCAGGCTCAAGGTGGGGGCGCACAGGGTCTGCTGGGGGTGGACAGCATGTGCGAGGACTTTGCATGGGCATGGGTGTGCCAGCGCAGCAAACACAGACCCTGCACCCAACGCATAGTGGTGACATGCATGTTGGTGCATGCGTGTGCTCGTCGGTGCTTGTGGTGACACACAGGCGTACAGGCGGTGGCTCACCATGGAGACCCCCGAGTGGTCGGACAACACCTACCCCAAGTTCGACTACAACAACATCTCGTACTACTCTGAGCCCAAGTTCAAGGTGCGGGTGGTTTGTGTGCAGGCAGGAGGGCATGCACATGGTCGCGGGTTGAGCGGCCCATGCATGCGCCAACACGCTCCGCTTCTCACACACGCACACACGCATGCATGCTCACACAGTCGAGCGGCCCATGCATGCACACATGCACGCACACAGGCATGCTTCTCACACACTCACACACACACACACGCACGCACGCACGCACGCATACACACGCACCCACCCACTTCTCACACGCACACATATGCACACACACACACACACACGCACGCATGCATGCTCACGCACACGCACACGCAGCCGAAGCTCGAGTCCCTGGACGAGGTCGACCCCGAGCTGCTCAGGACGTTCGACAAGCTGGGCATCTCCCTGAACGAGCAGAAGCGCATGTCCAACGTCGCGGTCGACGCGGTGTTCGACTCGGTCTCGATCGCGACCACGTTCCGCGCAGATGTGCGTGAGGACAGCATCTTGGCATCTTGACCACCCCCTGCACCGCTCCCCTTCCCCCCCTGGCGAGGCTTCTGTATTGTTGATTCCCGGGTTCACGTTCCGGAGGGTCAAGGGAAAGAAGCCAAGAGTGAATAGCTCGCCCGATGTCGATCAAACAGAGGGCGTGTGTCCGGGGCTCGCTATCCTCACCGCCTTGCGGTTGTGGATGAGGACGATGTGTTCCGGACACTCTCTCAACCCCTCCCCTCTCCCTCTCTCCCCCTCTCTCTCTCTCTCTCTCTCTCCTCTCTCTCTGTCCGACCCTTCGTGTGAAGGGACCCTTAATGGCACCCAACCCTTACTGGACACTCTCTCAACCCCTCTCCTCTCTCTTTCCCCTCTCTCTTTCTCTCACGCTCTCTCTCTCTCTCTCTCTCCGTTTCTATCTCTCTCTCTGTCCGACCCTTTGTGTGAAGGGACCCTGAATGGCACCCAACCCTTACTTGGCCCTGCCTGCCACTCGTGTCGCAGCTGCTCAAGGCCGGCGTGGTGTTCATGTCGATCTCCGAGGCGATCCGGGAGTACCCCGACCTGGTGGGTGGTGGTGTCGCGCTTGCATGGCTCGGTGTCGTTGTGGGTTGTTGTGGACATCCCCGCGAAGCTGAAAACGACTGGAAAATTGCGATAAATTGCGAGTTGGGGAGTCACGTAGACTGAAATCGATGAAAAATTGCACCCGCGGAGCAATTATACAAAAAAAAAATGACCCCCCTGCAAAGGCTAAGGGCGCGTACGGTATCCTGAAAAAAGTTACTGGTTGTGGCTCGGGGCCTTGGGAGCTGGGCGGTACCGCGACTGCTGCGTCACCAGTGGTGTCCAAGGAAACTGAGAATTTCCTGTCTGCCCCCGCAGCTTCTCCCCAGTTTCTTGGTTCGACCCCGCAACGGGGGCTGCGGGGGCGCTAAGGCATCACTGTCAGTCACCGTCGGTGGTTATGCCGAGGCGTTCAGCCGTTACGCCTGCACGGCTTGAATAGGGATTCCTGGTGTATCCACAAACAGAAGCAGAAGGCCTTGGAGGATCACTGTGTCTAAATTAGGCGGTGGCGGAACCTCTTGTGTGTCGCCGCGGGTCCCGTCCCGACGGCAGCGCAGCCGCCGCGTGGCACAGCCCTGCTTTGCCAGCCCTGATGCGGGCCAACTCGAACCCAAGTGTGTGTAGTGTGGCTGTGGGTGTGCGCGCGCGTGTTTTTGTGTGTGCTCGCGTGTGTTTGTGTGAGTGTGCACGCGTGTTTTTTGTGTGCGTGTGTGTGTGTGTGTGAGTTCATATGCTGCACTAGGGACCGCCATCTTGAGGCGCACAGGATTTACCAAGCACTAGCTAGCACCGAGCACACTAGGCGCGCACTTACACACCAGTTGTGTCTGCTACTACTACTATTAAAGGTAACTAACATGTCTGTTACTAACCAACGTGTTAACTACTCTTTAAAGTAACTCATGTGCCTGCTAATGTTACTCTGATGAGCAACATTCCACAACAACAACTCTTGCATGCGCAGGTGAAGAAGCACATGGGCAGCGTCGTGCCGGTCGGCGACAACTACTTCACCGCGCTCAACTCTGCCGTCTTCTCCGACGGCTCCTTCGTGTACGTGCCCAAGGGCGTAAAGTGCCCCATGGAGCTCTCGACCTACTTCCGCATCAACGCGTCCGAGACCGGGCAGTTTGAGCGCACGCTCATTATCGCGGAGGACGGCGCGTATGTGTCCTACCTCGAGGGGTGCACCGCCCCCGCGTACGACACCAACCAGCTGCACGCTGCCGTGGTCGAGCTGTCGGCGGGCAACGATGCCGAGATCAAGTACTCGACTGTGCAGGTGCGTGATGCATAGCAGCATGAACTGATGGAAGGAGGCAAGGAGGGAGGGGGTGCAGGCAGGAGAAGACGGGCGTGTGTGTGTGGGGGGGGGGGGGCAGGTAACCTGTTGGCTGGTCCCAAGGGGTTTTAGTGTCCTCTATTGACATGCTCTGCCACCCGTACTCACACACAGAACTGGTACGCCGGCGACGCTGAGGGCAAGGGCGGCATCTACAACTTTGTGACCAAGCGCGGGCTGTGCCACGGGACAAACTCCAAGATCAGCTGGACGCAGGTGCGTTGCGTGTAACATGCGCGAGGTAGATGTGACTGTCGGAAGCATGCGTTGGCGTCAGTGATTTCCTTTTTATAAATTTAATGAATTATCCCACAGCCGGATTTTGCTTTGACCACGTTGACCGCCGACCTGCTGTCGACCGTTTGTCCTAATATATAGATAATTTGAAAGCTGTTGACATGCTCTCTCTGGCGGGCTTGCCAGAATTCCAATTCACTTCATGGTTGAGCTGTTTTCAGGGTCAAAGTACAGGCAGAATACAGCCAAATGGCTGTGTAGAGCCGAAAAGGAAATCACTGGTTGGTGTACCAGGCTTGTGCTTGTGCACCCTGAAATAGAGAACGGCTTTTGATGTGTGAGCATGCGTGTGTGCATGTGGTGTGTGCATGCGTGTGTGCACGTGGTATGTATGCATGCGCCCGCTATAGCTGACTGGCATCCCTGCACACGCTCACACCACCACGCGCCACTCATTAACACCCTCAACCTCTCTGCTATATTCTTTGCAGGTCGAGACCGGCTCAGCTATCGCGTAGAAGTTCCCGAGCGTCGCCTCTCTCTCCCTTTCTCTCCCTCCTTCTTTCTCCCTGTCTCTTACCTCCCTCTCTCCCTCTCCGTCTCTCCCTCTCCCCCTCTCTATCTCCCTCTGGATCTCCCTCTCTTCCTCTCTCTCTCAAACTCACCATATTTTCTCCAGGTCGAGACCGGCTCTGCGATCACGTGGAAGTACCCCAGCGTCGTGCTCGCTGGCGACAACTCTGTCGGCGAGTTCTACTCGGTCGCGCTGACCAACAACTACCAGCAGGTGCGTGTCATTGGTACGATCTGGTTGGGTGTGGCCACTGAAGTGCCGGCGACAACTCTGTCGTAGAGGTCTTCTCGGTCGCGCTGACCACAACTGCCAGCAGGTGCGTGTGTGCGTGTGTGTTTTGTGGTCAGGAGTGATCGATGGATTAACAGTCTGTCTGTCCATCTGTGTCTGCGTGTAGGATTTTATACAGGCTTTTGAAGTCCAAACTGATCTGTGCGTGTTATTCATCTGACCTGGCCATCCCTCCCAACTCCACCATCACCGTCATCACCCATAGGCCGACACCGGCACCAAGAGGGTCTACGTCGGCAAGAACACGAACCCACTCCGACACACACACACACACACGCATACATGCGCGCGCGCACGCACACGCACGCACACACGCGCACACACACTCTCTCACACACGCACCACACCACACGCACACGCACACACCCCAGGCCGACACCGGCACCAAGATGATCCACGTCGGCAAGAACACGAACTCACTCCCACACACACACACACACACATGCGCGCACACACACACACACACATGCGCGCACACACTCACACACACGCGCGCGCACACACAAGATGATCCACGTCGGCAAGAACACGCGCTCGCTCCGACAACACACGCACACACACACGCACACACATGCGCGCACACACACACATGCGCGCACACTATCACACACACGCGCGCGCGCACACAAGATGATCCACGTTGACAAAAACGCACACTCGCTCCGACACGCACACACACCCAGGCCGACACCGGCACCAAGATGATCCACGTCGGCAAGAACACGCGCTCGCGCATCGTGTCCAAGGGCATCTCTGCCGGGAACTCGCGCAACGCGTACCGCGGGCTTGTGCAGATCCAGCCGAGCGCAAAGGGCTCGCGCAACTACTCGCAGTGCGACTCAATGCTCATCGGCGACAATGCGGGCGCCAACACGTACCCCTACATCAACGTGCGTGTGCGTGTGTGTGTGTGGGGGGGGGGGCGGGGATGGAGGGGGAGCTGTTTGGGCAGGCGCAGGGGCGTTGGAACACGCACCCCTACATCAGTGTGCGTGCGCGCGCGTGCACGTGTGTGTGCGGGGGGGGGGGGGGGGCGTGAATTGGGAAGGGGGGGTGCCTGTTCGGGCAGGCGACAACGCGGGCGCCAACACGTATCCCTACATCAACGTGCGTGCACGTGTGGGGGGGCCGGGGGGGGGGAGGGGGGCCTGTTCGGGTCGGAACATGTACTGCTACACCAGAGAGTGTGCGCACGCGTGGTGCATGTGCTGCGTGTAAGTGAGCGTGGGTGGGTGGCTCGGTGCCTAATCGGGCAAGCGCAGGCGCGTTGGAGCGCGCCGCCCCAGTGCGTGCGCTTCGCGTGCCGCTCATGCCATCTTAGTCGGAGGGTGGTTGTCCAAGACGTGGGACACATTTCACCATCTTCATTCTGACCCGCACCGAGTCCCTCCACCCAGTAACAGTAACAGCAACATCGGCTTTCCAGCAAAGCCTACCTTCTTTAGTCCTAGTACCACCGCCTAAACTCAAGTTCAGTTATGGCCCTAACAATGATAAATTCCTCCCCCCGCCCCATAAAAGCGATCCAAACTCGTCAACACAACACACGACACTCGGAACTCTAGGTGCGCGAGCCGTCGGCCGTCGTGGAGCACGAGGCGTCCACGTCCAAGATTGGCGAGGACCAGCTCTTCTACTTCCAGCAGCGCGGCATCGGCGCAGAGCAGGTGCGGCATGAGCAGGCACAGGGCGGGCACGCGCCCGCATGGCACACGTCTGCACGGCGTGCCCGCATGGCGCGTGGCGCGTGCAAGCGTGGCGTGCCCGCATGGCGTGTGGCGTGCTCGCGCCTCCCTGATGGCGGGGACACCATGCGTGCGTGCGCTGGATGCATGTGCCGGGGCAGGGGCAGAGCCAGCAGCAGCTGGCCATGGTTGTGCAAGATAGACAGCAGACAGCAGCTAGCCATCGTTTCGCGACCGCTGCGTGCTTGTCTTGTGGCCAACGAAAGACCCCCCCCCCCAAGAAGCACGGCAGCCTGCTGACCCTTTGCCCACCCGTGTGGCCGCTCGCGGTCGCAGCCCGTCGGCATGATCATCTCTGGCTTTCTGCCGCGAGGTCTTCAACGAGCTTGCCGCTGAGTTGCCGCCGAGGTTTCAGGAGCATGAGCCTCAAGCTGGAGGGGCAACGAAATCGGTGATCGCGGCTGCAACAGCAAAGCGGGGTAATTAGTTGGTGACGGGCATGGCCACTGTGTGTCGGCCCATTGCCTGCCACGTTCGGCTCTGCTCTCAGAGTGAGTCTTTTGCAGAGTTCGACGAAGCAGCGAGCGTTCAGTGGAGAGGGGGGGGGGGGGGGCGAGAGAGGAGTGCGGGGCGTGAGAAAGCTGGAGAGCACGGGCGCTGCCATCATCGGCAGTGTGGCCGGTGTGGTTTTTTTGCAGGCAGGCGACATGCGGCGGGCACGGGTCGTGTCGGCTCTTGCCGCCCTTGCCGCCGCCGAGGCTCTGCGCGCGCAGGGGGTGACGTTTGGGTTTTCATGGCTTGTGCAAGGGCTAGCATTTGCAGTGTACAGTTAGGGGCAATATGCGATGCCAGGGCGTTAAACACGCTGGAGCGTGTTCCGGCGAGCCCTCGCACGCGCGGTTTGTGTGGTCAGCCTGTGCGGTGAGGCCAACAATCAAAAGCCATAAGTGGTTGGAGGTGTTGTTAAATACTAGAGAGGACCGCGTCACTGCCGATTCACAAGGCCTCGTGGGAGAGAGAAAGAGAGTGGTTACACGTCGGCTGCACATGAGCCTTGTCAACAGTCTTTACTCTTCATACAGTGGGAGACACAGAAACGTGGAAAGTGGTGTTGGACGAGTGTTGGACAAAGACATCTACAAGTTATCATCAGAGGCTTGCAGAGTCACCAGCAATGGAGGGGGACGCTTGAATACTGTGAACAATGCTGCCATGATAGTTGTGGCAGTGGGTGCAGAGGCGACTGAACAGATCGGTTGTTGGGCCCCCCTGGGGCCGCATCACATGTCACAAGCATCAGTGGTCGTTGCGTTACACGGACAACGCAGCGTGTGCCACTAATGTGTGTGTGACTGGCCCAGTTCGGCCTGGCCAGGCACAGTGTGCATGTTATTCTCTCCCTCTCCCCTCTCTCTCCTTCCCCCTTTCTTTTGATCCCTTCGGCTTCTCCCCCCACTCACCTCCCGCAGTCGCATCGCCCACCCGCAAACTTCATAACTAGAACTTGCCCGCCCATGGGGGGGGCTGCACCCCAATTGTGGGCGGCCCAAGGTTGGACGTCCCAGCCTGCACTGGCGGGCCCGCCCCCTCCGCCGTCAGCCGCCTCGCCTGCGCTCTCGGGCTCAGCCCAACGGAGCCCGCCGAGCGCATGTGGCGCAGCAGGGCGTCGGCCTTTGGGTTGGGCCCACTGCCCGGGCTTGGGGGGGTCGGGGGTGGGGCGGGCGACAGGGGTGCCGCGGGGGAGAGTGGCCTGCTTCCACCGCACTCGCCACTGTCAGCGTCCGAGTGCGGGGTGTAGGGTTGAGAGGTCGCGCTGGACGACGGAGGGCGCGGGGCGAGCGGGGACGACGCAATGGTGAGGGATGAGGACCGGGATGGGGGGCTGGAAGCAACTGCCGCGCGCGTGAACGACGACGACCGCGGCCTGGGGTTGCTGGGGCTGGTGGCCTCCACAGCCACGCTGATCCGCCCGCTGTTGTTGGAGGGGATGCCGAGCGCAGAGGGGCGGTGCCTCGACGCGAACGAGCCCCCCGCCCACGTGCCGCTTGCACTTGCACTGGCGGCGGTGGTGGCGGGGCGGGCGGGCGCGGTCGGGCCGCCGGTCGAGGGCGTGCCTGCGTCGTCGGCTGCGCTGCCGCTGCCGTTGCGCGCGAACATTTGTGCAGGGGGCGGCCCGGGGAGGACGGGGGATGGCGGCGCGTCGAGGACCTGTGGTGGAATGAGGCAGCGAGCAGCACCAGGGCAAGGAGATTTCAGGTTGGGTTTGGGATGTTCCAAGTTGAACTTGGCTCTGAGGCCAGCGCTGATGATGATGATGGATATTACAGTCTGTGTGACACCAGTAATGATGTATAAGACCGGTGTAGGCGCTAGCGCCCGACACCTTAAACTCAGTTTCAGTGGGAAACTGGCTGGCTACCTGGTAGGGGTGAGGGTAAACCCCACACGCGCGCACGCACTGGACCTAGACAGGACACTGGGCCCCAGATCCACCCTATACCACCCAGGTAGTGACAG